>VYZP01021208.1:778-68328 GCA_013400635.1 Hypocryptadius cinnamomeus
TCTGCTAATAACATGGCACCTAGTAGAGAATCAGAAACTGCAATGGAAGTAGATGGTTCTGAACAGCTTCCATCATCTTCCTCTTCTACCATGTCAGCTCAAGCTCCTTCAACATCATCTTCAACAGAAAGTCCCCCTTCAACTTCATTACTGTCTTCTCCTGATAATGAACAAAGGCCTTCTTTTGGGGCCTCAACTCAGCCTGTGCTGCATCAGTCTGGTGAGAAGAAATCCGTCTTGTCATTGTTTGTGAAAAATAAGAAACAGTTCTCTTTTAGGCTATTTTGGGTAATTGATCTCCAACTGTTTTCTTCCTAGCATATCCTTAATGAGACTTAGGTGTTTTATAGTTACCAAGTGGTTGCAGCTGTGGTTTAAAGAAAGAGTAAGACCATCAACTCTATACCTTTGTCTGAAAAAGAATTTTGCAAGGGGATCACCAGTACTTTGAAGTAGAAATAAAAACATTTTGCTTATTTTTTCTAAACTTACTGTTGTCTTCATGGAGTACAGTGATGTCTTGCCCTCTTCCACTGGGATTTGGCTGT
This sequence comes from Hypocryptadius cinnamomeus, assembly GCA_013400635.1. Taxonomy (NCBI): domain Eukaryota; kingdom Metazoa; phylum Chordata; class Aves; order Passeriformes; family Zosteropidae; genus Hypocryptadius; species Hypocryptadius cinnamomeus. The sequence goes on from VYZP01021208.1 coordinate 1,327, forward strand.
AGCAGTGCCAGTGCAATGAATAGCAGAACCTGTGCCTATTAAAAACAGGGGAGGTTGTGGATGTCTCCTTCAGGAGGAACCTCCATCCCCATCGTTTCAGAGTCAGTATCTACCATATCAAACATCATTACTTCAGGTTGTGTCATTGAAACTTCGTGGGTTTCAAAAAGATAATGCACCAGAGAGGATTTCTGGAATTGTGATGCATTTTCTAGCCTGCATTTTAAGGAATCTGTGCTGACTAGAAAAATATTTTTCTCTGAATGTGCTTGAATTTCTAAGCACAAGTTTATTCTGTTAGCATGATGCTGAACTTATTTCTTAGTCCAGCTCTTTTGTAAGAGTATTTCTTCTTTCTCAGTGTTACTTTGGACTTCAGGATATATTTAGGTTTGAAAGGGGTAGTGATGTTTGGTTGACAGACAATGGATACTTTCTCATTTGATGTATAATATTTGTTAGATTCTGTGACTAAATCTAAGCAGGGTGTCAGATTGGCAGTTTAAACTTGTCTACAGCACTCATGCAGGCACAAATGTAGTAGTGCAAGGTGTTTGCACACCTAATAAGCATCCTGTTTCAGAAGCAATGCAAAAGAGACACTGGAGTGACTGTAGAACAAGTTTTTGGAAGTTCAGGAAGACGGGAAGCTCCTGGGCTGAGGGGTAGCCCTGGGTCTATGAATGGGCAGGCTGCATTGGGAATGTCCATTTTGCAATGTTTATGTACCCTGGTAACCTGTGGCTGTGCTCAGTTGTGAGATTTTATTTACTCACAGTCTGTAGTACATAAATCTATCTGCAAACACTGCCCTCTGCATCAAGGACAGGATTCCCTGAGTTTGTTCACCTGCATTTAAAGGTGAATAAAACCTCCTGCTTTTTTTGGCTGACAGGAGAGGGAAAGTGCTAATAGGAATAATTTAAATACAGTGGGGCTGAGTAGGAAGCCCAGACAGAGGTGTGTTGTAAGAGTTGGGTGCCTGGGGAGGCATGTTGGAAGGTGGAAGAAGGAAAAAAGGTTTTCAGTCACTATTTTGTGTAAAGTCATGGCAGATTCAAGTTTGAATATTGTAGCAAAGAGTCAGTAAATGAAGAACGTGTTTTCAGGAAATGACTTCTTTAGAATCAGAGCATGAATTCCTAACCTAGGCCTGTAAACAGCTTTCCATAAATCATTTCTACACTCAGCACGGGCACTCGTGGTAATCCTGTGTTTGAAATCACAGTACCTTTGCATAAGTGTGCAGTTAAAATTTATTGTTGGTTTGGTGTTCCAGAAAATGTGTCATGTGGTGAGCATTTGAGCTTCTATGTCTGAATTACTTTTTAAAATATTAAGAGATGAAGTGCCTGTTCGAAATAGAGTCAGTACAGAAATGGTTTGGTGCTGGATCTTGGTGGGATAGATTTCTTCAGCGGAATATGTATTCTAGAATTTTAGACATTTAAGTTACAATTAAACAACAAAATCAGTGCAAAATCTCAGTAGCCTGTTACTGCCAGAACATTTGAATAATTTTTTTTATATATGTATATAACGAGAACAATTGCTGGAGATTGTCATGCTTGTCACTAAGGAAAAATACTGCAAATTTATTTTCTTGCCCTTCTTATGCCATTCAGTGGAAACCTTTAATTTTGTATATTAGTTTTAAGATGCTGCTGTTTTAAACTACTAATAAACACTAGGTACAACAAACAGTAAAATATAATACAGTTTTTCTCATAAATAAAATTCCAGATACACACTGGGGAGGGGATGCAGGGGGCCAGTTGGCTAATTAGTACAAAGCTTAATCCTAATATGTGTTCTGATATAAGGTAACTGCTTTTAAATGTTGAATGGAACTGTGACAATAACTGGGGTTTTAAAAATTTATTTCTATTTCTTCACTCCATTTGCTGGCAAAATAAACATTTGCTCAGATATTCTGGAATATATTAAAAGGTGTTGTCACTGAGCATATCCAGGATAGCAGGTTTTACATTTGGTATTGTAGTTCTTGTTAAATCTTAAATTGTGGCTGTCTCTTAACTCAGTGGAACTGAATCAGCAGCAAGTGCTGAAAACTGCAATTTTAGGCATCATTGAAATTCCCATAAAAGTATTCCCTAGGCTATTTGGAGTTTTTCTTTCCATAAATGGTTTTGGGACATGAAAACAATTCATAGCAAATCTCCTTGATGCCATATTCATTTTAGGAACTATATCTTTTTATTTTTGTTACACCTTATCAACCATAAACTGAGAGGATGATTTTCCCTTAAATTATATTAGACTAAATACATTAAACCTCATGACCATTCAGTATTAACTGGTGCTTGTCACTAACTTTCCACTTACTGGATTCTGGGTTTGGATTTGTTTCTCTTTATAAAAGAAAATTTAAGAATTGTTTGTTTCACTGTGTGGTTAAGGGTTACAGAATATTTGTTAAGCTTTTGCCTGGCTGAAAGGCCCCATGCCAATGTAATGCTCTCTACTATTTTAACATTTCAGTGTGATTCAGGCACTGCTATTAAAGACACAATCAGTGTTATTTAAAGAGGAGCACTTGCCACACAGCACTTGTGTGAGTGGAGAAAATCTGCGAAGAGCATGGAAAGAACAAAAAACTGCTTGGGCACCTCATTTTATAGCAATTTGCAAAAGTACTGGTAATCAGGCAATGAACTTAACATGCCAAAATAGTTTAACTGGCAAATGAATAAAGACAAAATGATGAAAACAGTGAAGCCTCTAAAGATGGGACTAAAAGAATAAACTATTAAGAGGATGCTACTAAGAATTGCTTTTGATCCTATAAATTACTTTGTCTGTAGGACCACTTAACAGTGATTTCAGACTGTAAATCCTCAACCACAGGGAATGTCTGAAATTAAAAATGAGTTAATAGATAAGGCTGTTTTTTGGTTTGTCTGTTGTTCTGCCACCTCTTTCCATAGTTCCAGTTTACTTTTTGCACTGGTTTGGTTTGATCAAAATGTACCTTTTTTTTGGAACCATCAGGAAGCTATTACATTAATTTTGGAACATTACCTGTAGACCACAGTTGCATAGATTTACACCAAATATTCTCATTTATTCTGTGTGTTAGAAACATCAAAATGAATATAGCTGTTGTGTGCTTTGTTTTGATTTAACCAGGCTGTATCTATTTTCCTTAAATAATTCTTTGTTTAATGATTTCATTGCTGAAGATGGGGAGGGGGCTGTACTGTATGGCACGAATCCTGGATATTTAAATCCTATGATTCATGCCTTTAGGAAGAGAAAACCAATTTCAATATTTCTATTTTATGATTTCTGGGTATTAGTAAATTTTTTTTTTTCACTGCAATGACACTTAGTACCTGTTGCTTGTCTCTTTGGTCAGTCCCCTCACCCCTCCTCTCTGTTCTCAGTATTGATTGCTCAATGCTTCTCTCTCCCCCCCTTTCTCTGTCTCCCTGTTTGTCAGAGTTAATGGGACCCGAGTTAGCAATAATCCGTAGGGGCCTGCAGCGACTGCGGCTTAAGAAGGCAGAGCAGCAGAGACAGCGAGAGCTGGCTGAGGCTTCTGCAGCACAGCCCTCCTCTTCTGAGCAGGCCACCCCTAAGGGCTCCTCACAGGACCCTCAGGCAGCAGGTTGTCACTTGCCAAGGTTTCTCCAGTAGATGATGTAGCTGTAGTTTGTGCTGCTGTTTTTCGCTGAGATGCTTCTCCTCCAGAACAAGGCATTTCCTGCATTCGCTGCTTGTCTTGCCTTGCATGTGGTGGTGTTTATCATCACATGGTCAGGGAAACAGTTGGATGGACAGGTTTATTGATCTAACATGTTTGGGTTGAGTGACACTATGTGGAAATGGTTTTCTAGGTGCATGGTATCAGGCTTGTGCAATGGTCGTTAGAGCAGCTGAGCAAGAAATTGCTGTGTTCTGAGTAGAAGGAGAATTGCACACTGAAATTGCATTTTGGTGCTACTTGTATCCAACAGTAACATTTACGACTTGGCTTTGGGTTAGCATGTGTTCTAAATCAGAGTAACAATTCAGTAAAACAGAGTTTTGGCACTCTTCAGTGCTGTGGTTTTACCATAAGTGTAGTGAAAACACTTGTACCTAGCCAAAGTCCCCAGATATGCTCTCCTTTTCTTGAACAGAGCAACTTTTCATTTACCATCCTCTTTCTCTCTTGTCTTACTGAAATTAAAAATTATTGCAAGAAAGCCTCAAATATGTTTGCAATAACATATTTGAGAAAGTTAGGGCAGAAACATGCATATGAATAAAGAGGCAAACCTTAAAGCATTAACTTGAAGCAAACTTTGTTGTGGCATCATGTAAAAATGAGTGAGCTGCATGCTGTGTGAGAATTCAGTGTATTTTGTGTTGCGAAGTCATGTCTAGCAGTGTCTCTTCTGTGGATAAATCCTGTGACAGTTGAGATGTGGCTAAATTGCTTTTAAGGATTGTGTCACACATTTACAGCTGTCTTGCCGTGGTTCAGTCTATACCTTAATCTGGAGCCCTACAGAACAATTTGATGTAACAGTGGCTGATGCTCTAGTCACAATATGCAGTTACTGAATTTTGAATAACTTTCTACACTAGAAAATACTGCAATGAGGTTTTAGAGTGTTTTTGGAAACCAGTCCATCCTGGGAGGGTGTGTGCCTACCTTAGGGATGGCAACCATGGGTGCCTGTTTACCTGTAGGAGAACATGAACAGCAGTGGTAGTGGTGGCCTTGTAGGGGGCTGCAGTTTCCTGCCAGGACAAAAAAAAAAAAACACCCCAAAAATCTACCAATTTTGGTTTTGCCTTTTTTTTCCCCCCCCCAACAAACTGAATATCCGAATTTATTAACTCAAATATAAGTATTGATAGAGGAAAAATCGTATCACAGTCAATAAATCTTGATCTTCCATTTCCTTTTCAGAATGGCTTAATTTTTAATTTTTTTTGCTAAATTGCTTCCCACTGAATTGAAGTAGGGAATAAAGTTTGTTTACAGCCATGTCTGGAGGTTTATCTGTGGGGATTTTAATACCTCTGAAGGGTGTGTTGGTCTGGGTTTCACTTGATTCATCTCTCCCATCTCTTCCTTAGTGCTCCTTCAAGGATGCAATGTAATTTTGTTCCTCCCTGTTGCCTGTGGGGTTCCTACAGCACGCTGTAGTATCCATAGTGCCACAAATGGAAAGGTTTAAGCTGAGTAATTGCTTTGACTGGGAGGCAGAGGGGTCTTGTACATAGTTTGGAGCCCCTCCAACACTGTCTCTTGGAGTTTTTTGAACATGCTTAGAACTTTAAGGGAACTATTGGAAACATCCAATCCTTTTGTTTGGGATCACCAGGAGCCACATACACAGCCTTGGAGGAAACTAATATTCAAATATTTATCTATTTCTGCATGTAATGACAATGAATTGGCATATTTAACCATTTTACTTACTAAATACTTGCTTTGAAAGACAGATTTACTCAGTGCTGTGGAAACATTTATTTCTGGGGAGACAAAGGGGAAAGCATTTTTCTCCCTGACCTCCAGCTCATTAGGATGCATCTTCTTGAGGTTTGGTCTGGTGGGTGGAATTGTTGTCTTCAGCAGTATTGGCAGTGGAAGTTCTAAAATGAGAAATTTAAACTTGAAAATATTTCATATGTTTGGTCAATTAGTTCTAGAGAAATGTGATAGAAGATTACGTTGTCTTTTCCTTTCTATTTGTATGTGTTAAAATAATATATTCTTGTAGTGCTTCATCAGCTTCTTTCATTCATTTCTCCTTCTCCTGCTCTGGGAGGGAACAAATGAAGCTCATTTCTTTTGACTGGGGATCTCCTTTGCACTTTTTATTTACTTCATAAGATTTCTGCACTCTGGACATGTAGATATTCTCTGTACTTGCTCATTTCTTTTTTTGAAAGTTACTTTGTTTTGTTTTCCTTTTCTGACCTCCCAAGATTTATTTTTGCAAGTTGCTTATTTATAGTCTATTCCTTTGGAAAACCAGAGCTGCACATTTTTGGTCTCTTGCTTCTCCATAGACACAGTTGTTTTCTCACCCTGTGCTTAGCTGACTGTTTAGAAATATGGTAGAAGAAAAATAAGTGAGTAGTTTTGAATTGTTTGGAGTTTTTAAAAAGTAATAAATTCCTATACAGAGACAATCTCTATTTTTTTTTCCTGAAAGGTTGTCTTTGCTGCCCTGTCATGAGGCAGGTATTCCATTTTCAGGGACATATTAGTTGTAAATTTTCAAACAAAAGAAAAATTACACCACAAAATGTGTCTGCAAGTTCTCAATCCCTGCTCTGGTAAAACCTGTATAATTTGCACTTGCAATTTTGGAGGGAATTCAGTGTGAGACTAAGGCCACTTCTGATTTGTACTTCATTATTAATCCTTATCTTTGCAGGCACAGAAGCTTGAGTAGGAGGAGAAAAATATCCCAGCCATGTAAGAAATTACAGGTAGAAAATGTCAAGAGCTGAAAGCTTTTACAGGTTTAATAGAAAATTAGACTGTATGGTAGTTATGCTGTCTCCCAGTTACATGAGAATTTGTAAGATCAATCTGTAGTAGTTAACCTATTTAGAAAAATATGGTCAAAAGTTTATATTTTTGCATGTAAAAAGGAGATGGGTTTTGACTCTGAGACAAAAGGTCTCAGATGACAGAGATTTTGTTTTAGTGGATACCCATCTTAAGTATTGTCTAAATTTGGAATTTGGCTGAATTTTAGAAGCAGTGTGTGCTGCATGGATCAGGTCTATTTTGTCTTCAAGCCTTTGCCTAGGTATTGAATAGATTCAGACATTTTTGGTTGCCACTTTAATTAGGGAACTATGGTAAATATTTCAGATTAGTTTGGATTTTTATTTATTGTATGGTTTCTCCCTCAAAGCCTCAAGTTTTTACTTGCATTTTTGTGGCATTTCATAACATTTAGATCCAGTGCAGTATTTAAACAAGTGCATTTATGTGCTATATGCAAACAACAAAGAAAGTAAGCATTTTTAACCTGTTGTTATTGCTGCTATGCCACATATGCATCACCACTACTACATCAGTTCTCATTCTGAGAATTTCAGGGAGATAGAATTCAATTTGAAAAGTAACAGAAATGTGAACCAGCTGATCATGAAGTGAGAAAGAAAAAACATATAGATCAAGGGTTCCTGCAGTGGTCATTTTACCTAATCTTACCCACAAAACCATGAATCAATATTAACCTTTTTTTTTTTCCAGAGGAAAAAAAAATTATTTATACTGCATTTGCTGTGGAATGCAGATATATACATGTGCATGCTAGCATATTGCAGAACCTGTGCTGCAAGTCGACTTTTGGTTGATCTATACAGTGAGTCTTTAAAGCAGAGCAAACTGGACCTTAATTTCTGTGTTAAAGCTTTTGGAGAAGAACAAGGGAATGATAGCAGTTTTTATTATTAGATTCTTTGCTAACACTCAAATGTAGAAATTTTATTTGAAGATGTAGAAATAATATTTGAAGTGCACAATATGTAAGTGAGAGCATATTCATTGTGCAAAGCAACTATTTATAGTTATTAAATCAAGTATTTAATTTCTTAGATTCCTCTACATCCATCATGTTTAAAACAATTCTCACTGCTTTAGACCTCACCCTGAAGCTGGTGATACAAGGAAGATTTTTTTTCAACCAAAACTGAGGTGGCATGCTAATATTTTGGTGAAGTCAGGTGCTGATTGCCCAAACTATAGGAAGATCCTTCAGCATATAACTGACCTTAAAATTCTTCTATTTTCTGTTTGAGGTTCCCCAAATTTATGAATCTCCAGTTCCCTCTTTAAGTGGTGCTCCAGTTTAGAATGTACTGGTGACATTACAACCAGTGGTGAACTGCATTGGGATGTAGACCCAGCCTGTGAAGGCTCAGGTAAGAGTTTGGATTTTTGTTTGTTTTTTTAACTATATGGCACAGTTTTGGTAATACTTTTTTTCCAAAAGCTTTATAAGAAATTACGAAAGTATATTTTTCAGATTTTTTTACAAAACAAAGCCATATATTAAAAAAAGAGGCATTTACCTGAACTTCTCTAGGCTGGTTTCATGGTCATGCTGATTTCCCTGCCTGAGGTATGGGTTCCAGACTGCAGAGCCACTTGAGGGGGTGCTGGTGATCTGTGGCTTCAGGGTACTTGGAAATGGAAACAAGGAGGTTTCAAATTGCTCTATTTGAAACTCTATTCTTAACCGTGCTAATTCAGGTATTTAGGATGTTTCCTATATGTTGGCTAAATATTAGTTTATTAAAGTGAAATGCATTCACAAAGTTGTATGGAGACTTGGGTGTAACAGTGAGATGTGGGAGGTTTAGGCCTCTCTTGGCACGGACTTTTACCTGGAAACCTTTTTATTTTCACTTACTGTGATTGAATGATGCACATGACAAAACATACCTACTTTTTCACTTACTGCTGTATAGAGTGGGGTCTTAATAAAATTAGTAGTGCTGGTAAGGGTAGTAGATGTAATTTCTTAATGTTTCTAATTAATATATGTTAGTTCAGTCTTCTGATCATACAGGTCTGAATTACAGAGTTGATGAGATGAGCTTTTCCAGCCAAGTGAAATATTTGGCAGCACAAAACGCCTTTTAAACAAGGGCATTTGAGCTTTTGGAAAGGATTGGAGTGCAGGAACAGAGCATGGCTGGGATCACTGTCATGCATTAGGTTTCTCAGCTTGCAGTCCAGGACCTGCCTTCCCTTTAGCACTTCTGATACAAGTTAATCCCAGCCATGGACTTTGTGAGTCCAAGATCAAAGCCAGCCCTTGAAAGGGGCACGGATTCCTGTGCTGAGTCTGCTGGAACACAAGGAGATCATCTCATGATGTGGAACATCTGTACACCAGCTTTTTGCTTTGATTTACCTTCTAAAAAGTGGCTCATTAGTCCATTGAAAAAATCCCATGTAAATCCTTCTCTTCTGATTTAGATATTATGTATAAAGCACACTTCACTTTTGGAAAGTAAAATATATTAATGCTGCAAATCTTCTACTTAATAGCTACATGCCATAAATCTAGATGATAAATTCTGTGGTCTGCCTTAGGTGTGCTTGGTGCAAGGCATGGGCATGGTTGAGCAAGGAAGACAAGCCAGAACCAATTTAATGTTCCTCAGTTATAGAAATAAGCTGTGCAAACCCAGTTCCCAAAACAATTCCCTCCAGAACACACTGCCTCAGACTTTCCTGGTCTCTCTCCTTTGCTCCTCCCCTTCCCTGCACCTGGATATCAGTGTGGCAAAGGAGCACACCGCCATGCTTCCACCAATGGCTGAGAGTGAACAACTGCTTGAGAATATATGTATTTAAAGCAGCTTGGTCGATTTAGCAGGTTTTATGGCTGTACTACAAAACAGGTCTCACTGGTGATTCTGGCTCAAAGCTGGAAGGGAGCTTCCTGTAGGAGAGAGTATTATTTCATTGCTTTCCTCATGTGGGATCTACATTTATGTTAAAAGTCACTTAGCATGCTGTGATGCTGGCAGACTGTGACTCAGTTTGTAATACAGGATATTAAATACTTTTAGTTCAGGATGAATTTGTTTATAATAGATGATTATCAAGTGGAACCAAGATATGATACTCTAGCCAGTATCTTTAGAACACTGCATTAATTTATGTACATCAGCTCATCTTCAAATAATAAAGAAGTAAGATCTGGTCTTCAGAGGTGACAAGGGAAATAGACTCACAGAAAATACTGAATATTGCATCTGTTGTGTCTGCAATGAATGAGTGCTGCTGGTGATAGTTATTAACTGGTAGTGTTCAGGGGAAAAAACGTACTTATCTGCTGAGGGAGGTGATTATTCTATTTGTTTGTTTATGTGATTGATGGGGATGCTTGTAAGACTGACGGGTGTGGTACTGTGATAAACTCATCAAGACTTGTTCTCAGTCATCAGAGGTGCAGCATCTAAGAATGCAGAACTACCAAACTGTCATATAAGTGGGATGTATTTTGGTGCTTTGATGTTCTAAAGCATTATTATTAAAAGAGTATTTAAATATTGGAGATACTGGTATGCCATGGAGTATTTTATGCTGAAGTATAAATATTCTGAAATTTACATTTTGCACATGGTGTGAAATACTGGTGTCATTTGGTAGCTGGAGCAAAGGCTTTAGGAGTCGTGACTCTTCAGTGTTTTTCCTGACATGTCAGAAGTGTGAAGAACACAGTAAAATATTTGGTAATGGACAGGCACTTTCATTATCAACATGTCAGCAAGCTTCAGACTGCTCAGTGAATAAATAATGGTTTGAAACAAGTGGCTTTGCTTCTGTCATGCCTAGAAAATGCAATATGGCTGGCTGCTCATTAAACAAACCCAAAGCTTCCTTATGTTGCTGCGTTTTTATTTTAAACTAACATATGATCGTGACATTGCTGTGCAGTTCTCTGCTGCTTATGTTTTAAGTTGAAATCTCATTTTTGTTTCAGATTCTCCTTCTTCAGTGGTTAACAAACAGCTTGGATCCATGTCACTTGATGAGCCACAGGGTGCGTGTGACAGGAAATGCGCTATACCCAGCCATAGCTGATTGCAATGCTTCTTTTAAAGTTGCTTTTCATGATGAGAAACAGTCTAAAAATGCTGTTCATCCACATATAGTAGAATTCTGTAAGCAGATCTGCTGGAAACTCATTATTTAATGATCAATATGATTAACAGAGTGAGGTTAATTGTTGTTTTTGAAAGCCATCCTAAGCTCAATTCTTCATGCAATTACTATGGTTCAGTGTAGGTACAGTAAATGTCTCATGTATTCTACAGACAGCAGGAATATTTTTCTAAAAAGCAAAGTAAAATTAATTATTTAAACAGGTTGGGTTTTTTTTTGAATGGTTCTTTTTGGATCAAAGGGCAAATATCAAGATTGCAATAACCTTTAATTTTATAATGCCACATTAATTTCTCTTATCCATGAGTGATGTGCAGCTTTGTGATTCCTGCAGTTTGAGTAACTCCAGAGCACTCATTGCACTGAGGTGCATCTTCCCTCTGTATCTCCTTGTCCTTCACTCCTCCTGCTGAACAAGTAGTGGTGTTTCTTGTAGGATCCCTGTGGACTGGGGGTGGACAGAATGCTTGGGAGCTTTCTCTGTGCCCATTATGCATCAGTCTCCAAACTGTGAGCACTGAAGTGGGCCAGAGGTGACCCTATTCCAGCTGCATTAGTGTCATGTGTAGGGAATATTTATGGCTGAATAATTAAGGAGTGATAGATGCTAATTTAAAAATAGATTGCCATACACTCTGCATTATGCTTCCATATCAAAGCGTCTGTAGAGATTTAATAGCTCAAATCCCACAAAACAGCTTTGTCTTCTTTCACATTCCAAACTAGAAAGCCAGTTTGAAATCCCACTTCTGAAAAGTAGTCTGTTTGGCAACTATTGAGATTATGGCTTACTTTGGCTGCCAGAGTGTTGGGGAAAAAAATCAAGCTACACCTTGACAAAATAAATTCTTTGTGGGCATACATTTTGTGATGAAATAACCTTAAACCTCAATGTGTAAATTTGCTAATTATTCATGGTTTCGTAGTCTACATAATTGCAACAACCAGGTTTAGATGGAAACCTTGCTTATGGTTATGTGGCCAAGTTATGCTCTCTGTTCTGGACTCAGAATAAAACATTATTTGATCAGAGTAGAATAACCTAGAACTAACATAGAAAGTCTATAAATTTCCTAAGATTCTTACAACTAAAAATTTGGGAAAACTGGGTTTTTTTTCTGTGTGAACTGAACTAAGAGATTCCCTCTTATAGAATCACTTCAGGTTTTTTAATACGCAAAAAAACCCCAACCCAAAATACATTTGCTTTTCAGTTCACCAGTTCTCCAGTTGTTTTAAGGCAATGTTTTTCTGCTTTGTTAGCAGACAATGTTACTTCTAATTTATAAAACTAGGAATTTGAAAAAGGAGCAAATTTATTAGGAAATCTTTTGCTCAAATGATAAGCAGAAAGAATAGTTTGCTGAGATCCTGTTGAATTTCTGAAGTTTAACTGCATTAGTTTCATTTCCATTTGAAGTCTCAAAATAGTGTAAGTAGTTAATGAAGGAAGTCATAACAGTTATTTTCATACAGAATTACCTTTCCTTCTTATTCCTGTCTTCTCTTAATTTAGTACTGAATCAGCAGTCTTCTGTTGGACCTGTTTCTCTTGTTGGCATTCATGTTTTAAGACTAGTTTGGGGTTTAAAGATCTTTTGATTCTTATTGAAATCATGTACATTTATAATGCCAGCATTCTGACAGTCCAGCAGAACCCAGAAGTCATTGCTGTGTGTACAAAATGGTTTCAAATGGATCACAGTCATCTACACTTGACTTTTTAAAAATGTTTTTGACTGTGATTGTAATAGTGGAGGGTTGGCCTTTAGATCTATTGCAGTGTTAGGCTTTTAAGGGACTGCCTGAGTTGGAATGAGTAAAGAGGGAACCTGAGGCCTGATTGAATTTCACATGTTAAAGCCTTCTCACAGAATTCCTGTTTTTCTGAAATGCACAACTTATTTTCTCCTCTTTGGATCAATTTTTCTCCCTTCCAGAAGTATCTCTCTTAGGTCTTCACACAGAATATAGTGCTGATAGGAATTATTTTGGGGGTTTTTTAATGAGAAGTTATCTATCCTCTTCTCATGAGATTGCCAATAGATGAGTGAACAGGGCCGCATTTGAGATGTGGCAAACTGGCTTGAAGTTCCTTACAGTGTTAGTTTAATTAGGAAATGCAATATGTAAACTTGTCCTTATGCACTTACCTCTTTATGATGGACAGCCCCAGTGTCTGTGAAGTTACACTTGCACAGGTTCATTTTCTAAGGGAAAAAGTGGGTCTGAAGGTTGTTGCTGTCAGTTGTGTAGTTTGGTTTGTGGATTTGTTTGTCATGTCAGGTTATGAATGAAATTTTGTCTTCCGTTTTAAGAATGGTAGTTTAAAAGTGTTTTCTTGCTGTAGGCACCTGGGGAATGGACCATTTAATGGGAGTGTGCTTTAGACAGTGTTGTTAATTAAACAACTGTAAGTTGTTGATAATATCTTCAAAATATCTTGTGTTTGGCTGTAAAATTAAGTAAAGCTTCAAGGTATTTTTGAGGAATTTAGAATAAAATTTAGTAAGGTATTGACAAGCTACAGCTTTCTCTTGTAGCAGTGATTACTCTGCTAGAGTTGTCAACCAGATTAATAAACTGAACCACCTAGATCACAGGATTTGGACCACTTTTCTCTCCTTCCTTTCATTTTCAGTGTGAAGCAGATGTGCCCTGATGGGAAGAACTTAGTAGAGGAAGAGAACAGAGCTTCATTCTAATCTGGGCAGTCTTAAGGCACCACATTTCTCCCAGAAAAGAGAGTTCAAGATTTGTAGGGTTTATGTTATTCTTTCATAACTGAAAAAATAGGAGGCAAAGTATTTTCTTCACACAGGCTCCCAGTCAACTTTCATTAGCAGTGTAAATTCAATATCAAGTATTGAACCACACAACTAATTCTCTGCAGTTTATTATCAAATTCTTCTCTCATCTGTCTTTTTAAAAGTTTCTTGTTCTTATTAGTGTCTATGTTATGCCCTAAAGTTACTTGAAAGAAGAAACTGACCCCATGCAAATTGTAGTTCATGTTATAGTAGATTTAGGAAAATGTTATTATCCAGTATGGTTTAACAGCTATCTGTTCCCAGAAACTTGTAAAAATAATTTCTCATTCAGTGCCCTCTTTAGTGAAGTCTGCAGCAATTCTTCCATCTTTTTGGGTGTGGACAAAGATGAGCATTGCTTCAAGAGTAAGTGTAGCCAGTCCTTACGCATCTTGGTTAGATTTTCAGACACTGAGATTTTAATAAATACAATCCTGGTATTCAGTTAGGCTTATTGTAGATAGCCAGGTTTGGTTACTGTGATTGGCAGCATTAAGTGGTTTTGTGCTGAAGCCAACCTTGCAGAGCAGTAGGAAGTCCATGAGTAAAGTCATTATTTGGGGGTTGTCTTGGATTATTCACAGCAGGAAATTGTCTGTCTTTAGCTGTGTTCCCAACTCAAAGATCTGTCTTGTCTGAGGCTGTTAAAAGGAAGCTGAAGAATTCTTCCACTCTCACTTTTGGCTTTCAGTGTCAGTTCCTGGTGACTTGTGCAGTATGTGGGATCAATCAATATTTCTACTTGCTGAGGAAGGGATGTTTGAAGTCTGAACAGACATTTATAAAAAGAGATTTTATAAATCATAGGTTGTCAAAAAATAGAGGAAGCACCCGTTTAGTTAAGAAAGAATGTCACTTTTGTTCAAGCTGTCTATATAGCACTATAAAATATTTCCTTACATTTCTTAGGTTTCCAGTTCTTAAATAAACTTTCTTTTAATCAGTTTTATCCTTGCTCCACTCTAACAAGGATGTAACTGAAACTTTTAATTTAAAGGGGCTATAAGCTTTTCTTCCCATGGAGTGGGACCCATACCTTGTGCATTATTAGGGTCATGGTTGTAATTGGTTAATTCTCTTCCATTTTAAAAAAAAAGTATTCTCATTTGTTCTTTCAGGGGTTTTGTGGTATGTTTTGAGTTTTTAAATTTCTCTTCAGAACATGTAGAAGTGCATATTTAAAGTTCCTTGGCACAGCTGATCACTGCTCTGATCCTGTGAGTGGGCTTCTGCCTGTCAGCAGTTTAAAAATATGAGCATTGATTGTTAGCTTAACTTCTGATGTGCTATCTCATAGTTGCTATAATTTAATTGTATCTTCAGAATTAAGTATCCTGTGCCAGCATTGTAGCCATTACTGTTATGACAACAGCCTTTTTAGTGGGGAAATTTGTAGGCTTGTGTTTGAATGCAACGTTAGGTTTTAACTGACTTCCACAAAGATGATCTGCAGATTTTCCTTTATTGCACTTGTCAGTGTGCTGCCAATACTGCAAGGATATTTATAGTCCCATTTCTGTATTCTAAGAACTAAAGAAAGGACAGAAGGTTTTGTCCAAATAATCCTGAGATAAAAGGCTCAGTAGTCAGGAAAAGCAAGACTGCAGAGAATTTTAGTGGCCATTTGAATACACTAAATGAACCTTCCCTCTGAGTTCTGAGATAATGGCACCTCTGTAGCGAAGCTCCATCTGATGGTGCTTTCCATTAATTTTTTAGTCTTGCCCAACTTCAGGACTGATGGCAAACTTGCCATTTGTGGATAGATGGTGACCATGAACTTGACTCCAAGAGGAGGGAGGGATGGATGGATGGATGGATGGATGGATGGATGGATGGATGGATGGATGGATGTCATTCAGCAGTTCTCTTCTGAAGGAGCCCATTAACATCCTTAGAACCATCTCTGCAGCAGAGGAGTGACCAGTATGCTGTGGTTTTCAGTTCTATTCACTTCTGTTGCTTTTGGAAATCGTGAATGAGCCCATTTTACAAGTGCTCCCTTCTGCTTGCAGTTATTACCATATAAAATAGGGTTTTAAGCATAAAACTCTTGAAACATGAATTTACAGTATTTTTATGACAACTGACTGACAATTTACAGCAGGCTAAGGGTACTGATAGTTGTCTGGGTTCTAAGTAGGCAACAAAGTAGAGGATGGTGATTTCTCTAGGCTGATTATGTCTAGATCTCATAATCTTTTTTTCATGTGTATTTATTAAAGCAAAAAGACTGAATACCACTTAAAAATAATCCTATTAATATATTTGCTATAAGATGGATCTGCTTATTAATGATTATATTGTGTGTACACATATCTATCTGAAATTTTATTTACTTGCATGTTGAAGGACAGCATCTCCTTTGTTTGCTCTTATAATTACGTATAATGTTAGACCATTTTTCAAGCATTGCAAATTTGGTGTGTTTACTCTGGAACTTTTTAACTTTTTGCTTGGGCTGTAAGAGATCTTAGACATTGTATATGTTACTACCACATTTGATAATTAAATTAATCTTCAGAATTCTAGCAACTTTATGTACATTTCTAATGCCTGTTCAAACTTTATCAACCCCATATTTACAGAGAGTGATAAGCCACGAACAGGAACAGGTGAACCAGTTTTAAGTTTGCACTACAGTACAGAAGGAACGACTACAAGCACAATAAAACTGGACTTCACTGATGAGTGGTAAGAACAAGTTAATTTTGGTTTTGACTAGTTCATGATTAGCACATACCAATAACACTTGTCTAGCATAGCTATAAATTATTTTCCCTGTGGTTTATGTCTATTTTTAGGTGTATCTACACAATTTGAAATGGCTGTAGTTTTAATGCATTCAGAACATAAGATAGATGTACTTTAATGTGAAATTTATATAAGAGACTTTTTTTTGGGTATTTACTTTGAACCTCTATAATGCAAACATAGTTTGAAACATGCTATTTTCATCAAGCCCTGGCATAATATCGAGGTGTTATAAAGCAGGGTAGTACAGGGCTGGAACAGTAGTCCAGGGGTTAACAAACTTCTCATATAGTATTCTGCAAGTGAGTCTTTCTGTGACTCAGTTCCTGAGTTGTAAACACTGAAATTAATGTTTCTGTGTCTGAGGAGTGTTGATGAATGCATAAGGCTGAGATAGCAACTTTGTGGACTGCTCAGGTGTTGCAGTGGTGACATCCTTTTCAAATAAGGAACACACACTGCCTAATGGCCTTGTGTACTTGGCTTTGTGTTCAAGTCTATCAGTAGAGCATCTTGGGATCTCCCAGAACAACCATCATCCTTATTTTATCTCATTTCTATTCCTCTATTTATGTTTTCAAATTATTGTGGGAGGCAGTGAGGAGAAATGCTTGCTTATTGTTACTGAGGGAGAAAAAAGCCCACAAAACCCAGCCACATTTAGCCACTCTTAAGTGCTGTGGCTTTAGTCAAAGCACATGCACCTTGCTCACAGTTTGGAAACTTAAAACACTGATTTTGCCTCCAATGTCCAGCAAACTTTGAAAAAATTAGTTTTGCTATGATGCTTTTATGTAATTCTGCAGTTAGTCAGCAAATTCCATGGAGTTTGGTGGTGGGTAGTGTGGTGTGGGTAGTGAGAGGAAGAAGCATTTTCTGGTAGGACAAAGTTGCAAGTCATTGTCAGTTCAGAGGCTGACTAAAAGCATTGTGCTGAAGAGTGGAGCAACAGGAGCAAGATGCAATTCCATCTGACAAAATGATGCAGTTGAGAATAAATAACAACTCCCTAATCTGAGAACTGGAAGTTGTGAAAATGAAATAGAGGGAAGACATGTAAATCCTATAAGTCAAAAAAATATTAGGACAACTGTTTAGGCTGTGATTAGGTTTATAGAGAGATGAGACATAAAATAGCTAAAATCCTTCACCTGATGTCTAGCTGTACCCTTCTTGTCTGGCCATTCAGAAGCAATGCTGAAAATTCTGGATTTAGAAGAAATACCGAAAGGGCTAACAAAAACTTCCCTACAGCTTCCAAATCCAGTACAGCAATGAATACATAGAATATTGCTCATCAAGAGGAGTAAAAGCTCTGATTTAACATAAGACATAAAATTCCTGAAGTCTAGACTGAATTCTCAAGAATCTCAACTAAGCATGATCTGTGCTGCTTCTAGCAATGTAGCATATTAAATATTTGCTAATAACATACACAAGTTAGAAGATATTTGTAAAGCGACACTCTAAATTATTGAGAATCATGCTTTTAATTGCCTTTTTTTTCTGCTTTTGTCCAATGATTTGCCTGAGTTTTAGGCCACATCACATAAGAGAGCTCAGCAACAAGACTGCATTTCCTGAAAGTCTTTGCTAGAGAGTCTAAAAGCATGAATTTCACTGACATCCAGGACAACATTTTACATATTTCCCGAGGATTCATTTTCCATATTGTAAAGAGAAATTGGTGTCCCACCATAATTATCTAAACATGAATGGGGAGTAAATGTCAAATACCAGCTTATAGTGCATCTTGAGAAATAACAAAACTTCAAGAACTGGAAGTCCATACCTCAAAAGGTACAGGAATGATAATTAGTGGTGAAGGACCTGGAGACTTATCTGAGTCATATTTTTAATTGAATGGGATAACATTTATTAGTGCTCAGTTCGTGGCTTGTCATACCTCTAATAAGATGATCTCTGATTATTTAAACATCTAAAAAGTGTGCAAATAGTGATATACAGCAAATCCTTTGGAGTTCTTAAAATATTTGGAAAAGCAATGATGACATTCTTTAAAGGTAAAAAAAAGATAGGAAGGAGAGAACAGGGTTCTGTGATGCAGAGGAGTTGCATGGGATGAGTGCCAATGGACACAATAAGAGAGAATTTTGATATTGCTGTGAATTGGTTGTAGCTGCTGCCAGGAGCTCTCACTTTACTGCAGTGAGATAGACAATGTTGGTCAGGCTGTGCTGTTGCAATGATCTTATTTATTTATTTATGTATTTACATGATCCTAAATAATTTTCTTTTTCCATGTTACATTGCCAGGAGCAGCATAAATTCAAGCTCTAGAGGGAGTGGAAGTCATTGCAAAACTGAAGGCCAAGAAGACTCTGTAAAAACAGAAGCTTTGGATGAGTCAGGGCCTGATGGGGAAGAAACAAGTAAGATACATTGGGATTTCTAATACTAAGGCAAAAATTCTGCCCTCCTATGTCCCTGACTCCCACTGCACACATTGGGAGTCTCATATGTGCACATGAGGGCAGAACACAGCCATAATAAAGCATGAATTCTTTTAGGAAAGAAAACACCAACCTGAGATAGCTGCAATAAATATAAACATTAACTTACCTTGTCTTTAGTTCTAAAAACATTATTCTTCTTAGGGGCATCTTGTGCCTGGATTTGTATAGGAAAACAGAACAACTGCACTTTGCAGTCATAAATGAGTGCTTGGAATTTTGTTACACTTCTTTCAAGCTTTCAATTTATTAAATGTGTTTGTCTTGCTCAGTTCATTGCCAAAAGGGCAGTCAAGTCAAATGACTAATTCCAGAGAAATACTAAAAAAAAAAAAAAAAAATCGCTTTTAATAGACTGACAACTTCATTTGTCTTCAGAAATAATAGTAAGTGTCTGTATTAAGAGTACAAATGCTCTTTTTGCTGCTTAAGTTCTCATAGCATAGGCTGTTAAATACATTAAGGAATGAGAAATTACTACATTTTTCTTCGTTAGTGTGTTGACCTGGTCAACTAGATAAGTTTATATGTACTGATATTTATGTGACTGATAGCTAAGATTTCAGTAGAGACATTGACTTTGGAGTGATTGCTTGGATTGGTTTCTTCTAGGAGTGCTGGTGTCATTTATACTTGCTTACATTATAGATGTGCATCTAATTGGAGTAATGTGGTTTACCATTACATTGCTTAATTTAGGGGTTCCTGATGAATCTCTCAAGGAAGATGCAAGTGCTGAAGAGCTAAAAAATACAGATGAAGCTGAAGAGACAGCAGAAGCAAGTATGTATCTGTACTCTTTCAAATAGCTATAGGAGGAAGTAGAGAATGAAATATTAACTGAATAAATATTAATGGTCATAGAAATATGACCATTTCTAAAATAGACTGTAATCATTAATGGTGTGACTTGTTTTCCCCAATATTTGCTTTTCAGCAGTATCGGATACACCTGCTCCTGAGCACTCCGGAACTCAACCAGAAAAAAACGGCCCCAGTGCTGATGCAGTCTCTGGGAAGACAGAGGAAGAGGCCTCCTGTGAACAGGGAGCAAACCAAGACATTTGCAGCCAGAGCACTGACCCCACTGCCACCACCCCTCTGGCCAGCAAGGAGCCTCAGGCGCAGCCGGAATCCTCCGGGCTCGCGGCTCCAGACGAGGCCTCCACCCGGAGCTCGGCCCTGCAGGAAACCGACGACAGCGATGACGACCCTGTCCTCATCCCGGGGGCCAGGTACCGAGGAGGCCCTGGGCACAGGTGAGGGCAGTACCTGTCTCTGCTTGGCAAAATGCTTCTTGCTTTTTTTTTCCTTTCTCTTTTCTTGTTTATTTCTTTGTATGAAAGATCGAGAAACTCAGCCCTCGTATCCTTAAAGTTGTTCTTTGACAACTGGCCAAGAGCTTGATGGCTGAGTGTAATTTGCCTGTGTGTAAGATATGTACAGATGCATTTTCCCTGCAAGCCAGGAAGGCTCTTGCAGATCTAATACCTGCTTATGCTGATCTCTTGCCTGCTGAATACCTAGGTGCTAAATATTTGCAGTTTATTTGTTATTATTCTCCCTCTAGTCATAAGTATAGAAAGTTCATAAATTTGGGGACAGGGACCTACATTTTCTTTCAGTTGTACTTTAGGTGTTCTTATTCTGGCAAAGCAAGAGCTTTTAACTGCTCTTGTGCAGCAATGGTGTGTTTGTAGTACATATATTAAAACTGATGTGTTCAATTTTTCATTCTTCTTTTTGTCTAAAAGAGAAACTGTAATCCTTTTCCTTTTGTTGGTTATTAAATATTACGGTGTCAGTAAAAAAAAGGTAGACTCCTAGCTGTTACCGTGAATAGATGCATTTAGTAAGCTTTGTGCTTTTTTTGTATGAAGAGCTGTACATACTTGTTTGATCGTTCAGTAAACTGAACCCTCAATTTGCTATTGTTGGCTTAATTCCTTTGTTCACTAATTTCAAAACTATAAAATTATTTAAGTAACATTTCTGCTGTTAGACTTCATACAATACCTTTTTACTAGCTTTAGATGTAATTTAACCTCATGTCACATACCTTTGCTTTACTCCTGTTAAAGACAGTGCTATTAATTTCTTATGCTAGCAATGAAGATTCTTCACAGGAATTTACAATATGTATTCATTAGGAAATCAGGAACAATTTAATAGCTGTTTCTAGAGAAGGTTTTGAATATTCACAGTTAAAATAGAAATCGTAAGCCAGCACATTGTCAGTAGTAGCAAAAAGAACAGTCAGTGGTTGTTTATTACAAAGCACAAGTAATTCTGCTCACTAAATGACAGTTTTATGAAGAAGCCAATATACACAGATTCTGTCTTAACCCATTAACTTTCCATGCAGTACTAAGTATTTGTAGGCAGATAGGGAACAGCAGAAATATTTTCCCCTGCAGAGCCAATGTTCATTATGATCCAGTGATTGAAGAGCAAGCTGTGAAAAGCCCTGCAATTTTAATCCCATCTCCATTATCAAGCAGGATTCATAGCTTCTCTTCATGCACCATGTTGTCTCTACAATGTAGTAGTTTCTGTAGCAATGTGATAAGAATTACACTTCGAGGTATCACACAGCTGTTACCATTTCCCACTAGTGGGGACATCCTAAATGAAATTACAATTTATCTGACATGCTTTCTTTCCTCTCTGTGCAGTGAGATTTTTTTCCTGTAACAGTTTAAATTTATCACCTAGGAAAGATCATTCAGCCAAGTGAATGATAACAATTAAAATCCTTTATGCAGTCCCCTGCTCCCTTATTCTTCCCCCAAATAAAATCTGAAAAAAAGTTGCTTTGTAGTCAGTGTTGGTCTAGGATTTCCTGCAGGCTTTCATTGCCCAGGTTTAATGCCTGACCAGATCATTTTGTTCTGCTTTTGTGTGTGTGCAAGCAGTGAAGTTTTCCAGTTTAACTACTGAGCATTACATTCCCTCCTGTTCTTCAGGTTTCAGGAGTTTCCAAATGCACTCTGAGATACTAAGAAAAAGTAAGATGTCCTGTGTGTGCTGAAAGGAATTTGGATTTCCAGAAAGGAAGCAGACACTGATGGTCCTAAAAGCTATAGCTCTAAGCCCTCTTAGTATTTATATCTCATATTAGAGTGAAAGGAACTGGAAGTTCTCTGTAGTAGTACTATGGCAGTTGTTATAGCCTAAAATCCCTTTCACAAACTGATCAAATTTATATAAAATCCCCCATGTCCCTTAACGAGTAGGAAGCTAACTCAAAGCATTGCTGCTACCTTGTGTATACATGAACTAAACTTGGTCATTTTGTTCAGTGCTAACATTCTGTTTTCATTGAAATAATTTTTCATGCCCAGTGCTCATCATTGAATGATGTTCATCCTGTCCATTTTCAGGTTTTGCCTCCTTAGACTGAGTGCCAAGTTTTCCTCACTCTTAGCAGTAAAAATTCATGGGTTTCCTGCCATCATGCTGGTTTCTGTCTCCTCTTCATGTTTCACTTTTTGCCTGAATGTGGTAGCCCAGCCCCCTGCACTGTTTGGGTTTTGCTGGAGTAATTCTGTGGTTGTTACTCTTGGTCTAGAGAGGATTCTCTGAGCACAGTAAGCTGGGGCTGTGTCCTCCTCCTCTCTTGCCTGTCACTGTTCCAGTGGGGGCTCGTGGTCAGACACAACCCCTGCACCCTGCACTCTTCCCTACTTTGTCATTCCTAATTATGTGTTCCCTTTCACCAGAAGGAAGCTCAGAGGTGTATAATTCAATTTTATACTGCTGATTTTCTTTTTTCAAGGCCCTACAGTCCCCTCTATTAATAAGTTCCCCACCCTCAATGTGCTGCATGATTCCATTCCTACACCCCGCTCAAGGACCAGTAGCAATACATGGCATAAAATTGCTGCAAGTCTGGGGCTCTGCTCCTCCAGGATGCTTCCTGTAGGCTTCTTTTCTTTTTGCTCACTCAGTAAATTGTGTTACCTAACAATTCCTTTACTAAATCTCATTTTGAGTTTATCTAATACTTTACTTTTTAATGTGTCATCTTATTAGATAATTAATGGCATTAATATCTGAGTAATAAAGTACATTTTTTTTTTTTTTCTCTGTAGAATACTTAGGAGGAAGCTGCTTTGGTTTTTTGGGGTTTTTTTTTGTGGTTTTGGTTTGGTTTTTTTGTGGTTTTTTGTTTTTTTTCCTGAAGAAGAAAGACTAGCCTGCAATAATCTACCTTTTGTGAACATAATTTATGTAATGAAGAAAAAAGGTTCATTTTTCTATAGGACAAAAAATAAAACAATGGCTGTTGTAGCCTTCTGAGACAGAGTGCAAAAAACTTTGAATAATAAGCCTTTTCCAATATGTAGCATTACTGGCTTTGTCTACAATCAATTTGTTTTTCTTTAGGCTATGTTTTCTTATAAACCAAATAACTCTTGTTTACATTGAGCAGAATACTCTACAGGTGGAGAAATTCTGATAAAGGAAGCTGTCTGAGTCATTTTCCCACTGTGAAGTACAGTTTTCTCCACTGAAAAAGAAGGGTAGATTTCTGATTCTGTACTCTGAAATAATGATCTGCAGCTTCCTCTTAAGGAAAAAAAAGTGGCAGAAATACCCTTCTGATAGCTCTGTTAAACAGAGTTCTAAATAAATTGAGAATTTCCTGCTGAATCTCAGGTTATTTTTAGTAAGATGGATGTAGATTTCAGATTTATGAATAAATATTGTTTATTTTGCAAATCTAATTGTACAAGGCTTCCATTATTTGAATATTATTTGTAGTTGTAATGTTTTCAAGCTGAGGGTTTAATTTTTTTTCTCAAATAATCTCATATTGTGGATACTTATAAATCTCAAAATATAATGAGGATAAATGGTTTCTCACCAACTAACCTGAAACTGAGCTATCGGGAAGGAATGGGCAAAGTCTGTATCTGCTTTAATATTTTGAAAAGGACTTTAAGTAGTAGCTGCAAAATGTGGAGAAAGACCACAATCCTTTGGTTGATTGGCTAAGCATGTTGACTAGGAGTCAGCTAGGAAGAGTTTTGACACAGAAGAACATTTCTTTAAAACAAATAATTGAGAATGTGACATATGACTTTTTTTCAGCAGTATTTCTTAGCCACTGAATATCACTGTAGGAATGGTCTTCACAAGTGACTAAAAGAAGCTAAGCAGTTATTTTTTCTTGTTGTTGGGCCAGTCAATGCATGCTCTTTTGAACAAAATGGATAAGGAAGTGCACAGAATATTCTAGAATGAAAAAAAAATTTAAAACTTCTTCTGTACAGCAGATTAGTTTAGCTAGATACTCACCAGAGTAAATAACCTCTTGTGCATTTTAGGGAATCCCCAGGAAAAGGTGCCTTTTCTGGCAAATAAGACAACATATGCAGGTCTTTCAGTCTGGGCATATGCAAGGGCATTTCTCCTTTAAAAATTTCTGGATCCAGTAAGTTTAGTTCAAACAGAAGGCGGTATCTTGTAATCTGTGGGAGGGGAAAAAAAGCTATGCAAAATGTTGTTCATACACAGAGAGTGCAGTTTCTAATGGATTGATTCTTAATTTTCACAAATTAGTCAAAACAGCTCTCTGAGGGCTGATTTGCTACTTAAATGACTGAACTAATTTTGTTTGGACTTTGAAGTTGATCTGGGGGTGGAGGCTAAGCCTGGAAAAAGCTACAACTAGCTTTAACTAGTAGGTTAAAATCTAAAGAAATACTAATGTAGGATGGAAATGATGATATGGCTGCTGTGAGCTATGAAGAATTACTGCATTTTATAACTTTACTTTGTGTACTGTTATATAATCTGAATACTATTTTTGCTGAAATGCAAGTAGTCTCATATACTGACTCATACACTGGGAAGGAGCCTTCTCAGTTGGAATTCATAGAGCACATTTTGTAAGAGATGCTAACCTTTGAAAAACATGGTACCTAGCATTTGTGAATGACTTCAGTTGTTATTCCCTTTACTAGATATAATATCAGAGGAACAGCGATAGGTGATAGAATAATGAGGTAATTAATTATTTTATTCCTCCCCTCCTTTTTATTGCCATATATTGGATTTATCAGGTTCTTTTTTTTCATATCTAACTGGCATTTTAAGAATTGCTGTACTTCAAATGCTATGAATTACAGAGCATATTGCTTGAGTTATATTTAGCTGCATGTGTTGCATGGAAATTGAAAAGAAATGGCAGTGTATACATTTTACAACCTATTAACATTTTTATCGTGTGCCACAGAAATTAATGGAATTTGAAAAGTGTGTAGCTTGTGAAAAGAAAGATTCTTTTAATTTTTTTTAATTGAGCTGCTGAGGAACGAGTTATATTTGCATGGGCTACTGCTGACTTGCTTTGTCTGGTAGTAGAGAACATCCAGTTCTGGAGAAAAATATAAGACAACATGGATCAAAAACCATTTATATTTTTTGCCTGAACAAGGTTATGGAGATAAGCATAATTATTAGAGCTATATTGGATAATACACATTTAGAAAGATGGATGCTAAATTTTACACAATATTGCTTTTAATGAAGTTAAGTGGAAAAAAAAAAAACAAAACCAAAAAAACCCAAACCACTTGATCTCATATTCTTCATTGAAATACTTGAGGGAAGCAGTTGTAAGAACACAAGGCAATTTGGGTAATTCAGTTTGGCCACATGCTGTAAGAGGGAGGAACTCTCTGCTGTGATTTCAGCCAGAGGCCATCTAGAGGGGAAATGGCCCAAAGTTGTTACAATGATGAAAATGAATATCTTTGCTTTCTGTGGCTGAAAAGGCAAAGGTGCAGGATGAGGTTCCATAAAAGACTTAGCCTGAGTCCTTTATTTTAAATTACTTCAGGAAAATATTGCAGATCTATATTTCTTTCTTTTATATTTTCATTGTAGCTGCAATTGGAATACCTGGATTTAACTTAGCAGCTTTCTTAGAGGTTCAGGAATCTTTGCTGTTTGCACTTGAAATTTTACAATAGGCATTCTTTCTATATTCAGCATGCTTACCAAGGAATTCTTTAGCTCTTCAGCACAACCCAGGGGAATATTAGTTTCATGTTGCTATAAATTTAATATAAAATAAATTATGCACTCAGCATAAAATGTTTTATCAATCTTTTTTTCTCTGCTTTTCATCATCATTCATCAGCATATCAGGTGAAAATTTTTAAATGTTTTGTAACTGAGAATAATTTAAACACTGATTGTGTTTGAAAAGTTGGGAAAATTACCTAGGAGGGCATTACAGTAAACATTTGGTTTTGTATGATCAACAGTGAAATAACTTGGGCTTTAGGGGTAGTGTCAGTGTGCTGTTAACAGGATGGCTTTGCCTTTGGTGTTGAGCTCTCTTAATGCTTGAAATTTGACAGCAGCAGTAAATCTCTTCCACAGATTCAGAGGCTCCTAAAGGAAGTAATCAATATCAGAAATATAATCAAATGTTGGCATTTAGTCAAGGAATCTATTTTAATATGGTTTTAAAGACAAGCCTGTGAAATTCTTAGGCAGATCAGTGGTAGCTGGTAACTGGATTCCTTTAAAGGATCAGTGAAGAAATGACAGACGTGGATCAAGGTTTGCTGCAGTAGTTTAGGTACGCACACAAATAATATCAGAGTCATGGAATGCTCTGAGCTGGAAGGGACCTACCCCACAACTGAGTCCAACTCAATTGGACTCCCCCAGGAACCCCACCATGTGCCTGAGAGCATTGTCCAGATGACCATAAGGCACTGGAGAAATAAGATGTAAGTTAATGGTTATAAGCCTTAGGTTCTCTGCAATTGTTTTGCATAGGGAAAACAGTTCAAAAGAGAAGATGGCAACAAGAGTGGATAAAAAATTAGATGTTAGTATCAGAGAGCTCAAGAGAAGGAATCAGGGCTTGTGGTCCTCAGCACTGGTGGAAGATGTCTCTGCCCCTGGCAGGGGCTTTAAGGTCCCTACCAGCCCAAAGCTGTCTGCTATGAAAAAGAGGCCATGTGTGTCTGTGTGTGAGTACATTTGGAAACTTGAGAAGTGACAAAAATCCTCAGTACTGAAGGAATCAATACTGAGCTCAATACTCAGTGCAGAGCTGAGGCAAGAGGGATGGAGCAAGGAAGGAGGGAGACGTGAGCTCTGCACCCAGCTGAGCTCAGGAGACTGACCATTATCTGTCTGGGATAATGGTGTTTGGAAGAAGCAGGGTTATCTCAGGTACCAGATGAGTTTTATGGCAGCCACTAAATTATTGTCCTTTAACAAACAAACCAGGTACTTAATGTTCAAATTGTACAGATTCTTGTTTTTAAAAAAATCCTCATTATGCTTCAGAACTTCTAAATATACAGAAAACACCCTATGTGACAACTTATATATTTAAGACTTAGCTTATGTGTATACATATTTTCCCTTTCTTTCCATTTATATATATAGCTGTGGATCAGTTTGCATCACAGGATTTTTGTGGGTTTGTTTTTTTGTTTGCCTATCTTGAACCTATGTTTAGGTTAAACTAAAAAAAATATGGCTTCACTTCTGAATCTCTCTTCCATTCATCTCGGGCTTAATTTAAATGGACTTTTGATAATTAATTACAACTATTAACTTTGAGGACTTCAAACCTGGCTGATCATAAGGGGAAAAGCAGTGCTCTGTGAATACTTCCTGCAACTGTACCCATTGATGGGGTTGCCTGAGGAGTGCCAACACAATGTGCATAAATTCCATTGTCTGACATTTTGTGCTTGGAAGAGCAGTTTGGAGGGGAAGCAGCAGCTCTCAGCCAGGCTCAGCTCAAGCTGACCTCAGAACAGTTCAAATTGCCCAGCACACTTCTGTACCCACTGATGCTCCAAGTGATTAGGCTGCTTCCGTGTTTGTGTTGGCAAAAGACAGGAATTGCTCATCACAAATACAAATGAAAACAGCTATGTCAGATTTTAAAATTCTTGCGTGTATATGACTTAAAAATAATTATAGAAAAATCTGTAGTTATCAACAAGTAATATGTCTCAGAGAGAAGGGTTTTTCCTGTAATGTTCTTTGTCCTGAAATGTCACTAAATCAGGCTCATATTTATGTTTTCTGGAGCAGACTTGCCTCTGCCATGTTCTTGCTTTGTGCAGGGCTCGATCACAGTATGACAGTTGTGTGTGCTTGGCTGCCTTCTCCCTGGTGAAGGTAATCATTGGCTTCCAAGATAACGAAATAGAAATCCACTCCTGCCTTTTAAAATGAGGCCCCAAATGAGGAGGCTAAATTCAGAGCTCCATTTAGTTGAAAGACAGTTTTAAGCAAAAGTTGCTTCTTTGCTTCTGCTCTTATTTAAAAATGCATGATTCTGATTGCTGAGTAGTATTGAGGTTTTTTGTAATGTCTGCATATTTCAGTCTAGGAAAATGGAGAGATGAATTTTCATAGAGATGTTTGGATGAAAAATTGTGCAAGAAACTACTTTGCTTTACCAATTAGCTACTTTAATATCATCTTCTAATCCCAAGACTTGTTACTGCTGTCCAGCAAGTAACCCTTCTGAAACAGCTGGACAACTCTACTGCTCTGTCAGTCCTAATGATGTTTAACTTCCCAGCCTCTTCACTGCACATCTTTAATTAATTTATGTGAATAAATGCACCAAAATTCAGAAAAGGAATCACAGTAAATGATAGATGCTTTTACTTTCTCACACAAACCCCATCTTTTTTTAAAAGCAAGTAAAAGCCAAATCTGCACAAATAATGGTTTGAAGTTTCTGTAAGTGTTTGATGCAGCCTATCATGTGCATGCCACCCTTTTTCCTTTATGTACAAGCAAACTGGTGAGGAGAATAACTCAGTGATCTTTAAAGCACAGTAGATAAAGAACATAGGCTTCTTCTTTTACTCCCTCTGTTGTATGAAGATGTTGTGAAGAACCCTCTTAGATCTGTTGAAGATTTAAGTTGAAACTTGGCAGATTATAAGGACTAACTAAAAAATACAGTGTATTTGTTTACTGTAGTATAAAAAAGATGAAGCAGGAAATTGTCTAGGGGTTGAAAGGATGGAAAACTCTCACCAAGGAAGTAGTAGTAGTCTACTTTTTCTGGTGCTGTTTGCTAGGCAAACATCTAAGAAGTGTATTATAATAAATAGCACGCTGTTAAGTGGATCTATTGACGAGTGCTTTCAAAACTCTTCTGGTTTCTACAAAAAAAGTTTTAAAATTTATTTTGAAAGCTTAGATATATTAGGTAATTGGTCTT
The DNA here is from genome assembly GCA_013400635.1 of Hypocryptadius cinnamomeus. Classification (NCBI taxonomy): domain Eukaryota; kingdom Metazoa; phylum Chordata; class Aves; order Passeriformes; family Zosteropidae; genus Hypocryptadius; species Hypocryptadius cinnamomeus. The sequence continues at coordinate 30,268 of VYZP01021208.1, forward strand.
AGTAAAACAGTGGGTGGTTCGTTTATTTGTTTTCATAGTAAATAAATTTGCATTAATGACTTACATTCCTTCTCCTTCTTTGCTTAGCTGTAGCATAACATTTATTTCACCTTAACTTTTTGGTGCAATTTTCTCCTGTGGCAAAAATTGAACAAAAATCTAAGCAGATCACTGGCTGAGAGAATTAGTGATGAGATAGATCTGGTGGGGGTTTTTTCTGGAGTAGAAGACTTGTTGCTGGAATTTCCAGGATCAGTGATGAAAACACTGGAAAACATTACTTAAAAACAAATTCAGGTTACTTTCTGGCAGCAAGGTAGTGAGGTTCCTGGATCAGTTTAATTTTTAGGATAATATAAATTGCTGTAATAGTTTCACTCCTTGCATTCTGCTAAAATCTGTACCTGCTTCTTCTTGTGAGTGACATTCCCCTTGGACTGTGTTCAGGACCTCAAAGCTAATAATGACAAGGAATGACAGAAGAAAAAAAACTGAGATGTGACTCTCCGGTCATAGCTGGAATTATGGGGATCTGCAAACTGAACAGCTAAACAGGAAAAATTTGACACCAAGGTCTTTTTACAGATTAATAAAAAATTAAGTTCCTGGAATTAAACATTCACAAAACAAATTACATAATTTGGCTTTTGTTTATTCCTCTGTTATTTTAGGAAATCTCCAGCTGTAAACCTTACTGCTACCATATGGGATAGGTGTTCCAATAATTGATCTCAAATCATCTTTTCCTTAGTAGGAACTTCTTAAAAGCTGTCTAAATCTTGAGTCTTGTCATAGAGAAATATTGATGAGAAATACATTGGACAAAATCTTATGAAAAACCAAATCACACTGAGAGACCCATTAGATCCTTAATGGCTTTTTAAAATTTAAAAACTTCTGTTCTGGCAGAGATTTTTTTTTTTTCACTTCAGAATTTTTCTGCCTCAGTATGGGTGGAGGATGAAAATAAAATAGCATGTGAATTTTGCCAGCAGCTGAAGTTTGTTCTACAGAGGGGGAATAAAACCTGGCATCACTTGAATTCCACTCTCTTGCATGCTATTCTTGTTGTAAGGCAGGATGGAAAAAATTCACGTCTGTAATTTTACAGTTGGGATGATGTTGATGTCTGTGTCAAACTCATGGAGAATGTGGTGGAGTGCCTAATGATGATTTTTGGGAGCCCCTTGCAGTGTTTGGGGAGGGGCTCTCAGTGCTGCTCTCTCTGGATTCACAGACGATCCGCTGTGGCCCGCATCCAGGAGCTCTTCAGGAGGAGGAAGGAGAGGAAGGAGATGGAGGAGCTGGAAACGCTGAATATCAGGCGCCCCTTGATAAAGATGGTTTACAAAGGCCACCGCAACTCCCGCACCATGGTACAGCCGCTGGGGGCTGGGGGCTGCTTGGGCTCACTCAGGGCAGCTGCCCCTGCTCTGCTTCCCAAACAGCATCTTGGGATGCTCTGGAAGCACTTGGGCTTCTGTGGTCACTTGGAAGGCACAGAATTTGCTCTATATGAAAATTAAAATTAGTGTGACTCGTGTCACTGTGAAAGGCATTTAAATACTCCTGAGTTTGAGACTCTCTCCCCTTAACATCCCTTAAAAATTGGGGTATTTTTCTTCTTTTTCATTTTCTCTGTCAGCTTATGTGGCATAAAATGTGCCTACCTTCCAAATTATGATTTAATCCTCACTTTCCCTTCCAAGCTGTTCAAAATTATTATTTAATCTTCAAATTTGAAGGACTTGGAAGGGAAGGTGAGGATTAAATCAGAGTTTTGAAGAACCTTGACATCTCTGAATTAAAAAAAGGAAGGAGTGCTAGTTAATAAATTATAATTTAGCTATTCGATGCCTCATCTTTTTCACACAAAATCCTGTATTTTAAGAAAAGCACAGTTATTGAGATGGTAAAGCAATGGTGCATGAAAAACAGATGCTGCTTTCTTTGCCATTTCTTCTTTTTGGTTTTTGCAATATTTTGGAGATGTGAAGTTCTGAGTTCTAGGTGGTATTTTGCAGAAGTAGCTGGTGTGTTATTTTGCAGCTGATGTGAGGAGTAGTCCCTTTACCCCCAAAAAGCCATTTTCTAGGCTGTGTGTGAATAGCTTTGATTACACTGGGAAAAATGCTTGACTAAATGCATATTTCAGTCTACATAAGCAACAGGGTTTAGAATAAACCTTGATTATTGACAAGGGGTTTTGCATGGTATTTCAGAAATTGATTATAATTGCTCAAACCCCCGTTAGTTTAAAAGTCCTGGAATCAGGCACTTTGTGGTTAAAAGATACTAAAAGTGAGTTAATCTAAGGCTTAATTCAGTCTCTGTCTGCATAGCAGTTATTATATAGATTATTTAACAGATTTTGTTGTTTGGTTTCTTAGGGATGTGTTGGTCTTTTTGCTTTTGTTTCACACAAGCACCTATGGCAAGGAATGCACAGAATGAAAGAAAATGTAATTTTATTTTCCCTGTTGGTCTCTGTGGTTGCAAACTTCTTTTTGATCTGCTGGTTTGACTGATGCCCTCATTTCTGCAAGGCAAGGGCTAATGATATTTCCCTTTCAAATTTATGAAGGAGACAGCTTAAAAAGGCTTTGTTTCCTACACACCTGAGCAGCCCAGGGATAAAGTTGTGTTGTCAATTACATGAACCATTTATATATATGTATATCATTTTTACATGTACATACATATATATGGGTGTGTGTATATGTATATATCGTGAATTAAGGTTATGCAGGCAAATGGAATAATTCTGGTTCTTCCTTACTTTTGAAAACTTAATTTGGCAATCTTACATTTTTTATAGTCCTGCTTTTAAAACAGTGACTTTTAGAAATGTTTGAAAACCAAAATTTTTAAATGTGAATTTCAGTTGTGTTCATTTTTGTGGTGATAAAATTAGATTTTATGAGTATTGAGAAGTATGAGTAAGAGAATACACAGGACACAGGAAGAGGTCATGACTGAAAATTAAAATAGAAAATTATTTTTTTTAATTATTGGGGATAATCTAGATGTAACAGAATAATGAAAATATGTATTAAAAGGAGCTATAAGACAAAAGCTGCTGAAAGATAAATACATTGGAATTCATTACAGGAATGCAGCTTCTCTGGTTTATTTCTAGACATCAGGATGACTTTATTGCACTGACTGAAGTCATTGGGACATATTCTATAGACAAAGATCTACCAAGCCTGAAATTTAAAACTGGGCATACTTATGCTGGAAATAAACCACATATTTCTACAGCATAAGGGTTCAATTTACCAGTGAATCTGTATCAAGGTAGCTGAGGCAAAGCACAGAGCAAGGCAACATCTCTGCCCTTCTCTTCAGGGCATTTTCTGAGGGAAAGATGCCAAAAGAATGATAAGGATCCAGGCATGGCCCTCTTTAGAGCCTTACCTGGAAAATAATTCATAGCAGGATTCTGTGTAAATAGTCTCAAACTCAAAATTCTGTCCCTTATGCTGGAGTTACTCCTAAATGCCAAACTGAACCTGCAGCATTGGAAATGGTCTGTGTGAACTCCAAGCTGCTGCACAGGCAGCTCCTGCTTGCACAGGTACCTCTCTTGCCCCTTGTATGTCGATTAAAAGAGTTTGAGGCAGGTACTGCTGGCTCTCAAAATAACAATTCTACACACAGCCCACCCTTCAGCCTTCCAGGCTTGTTCCTGCAGCACAAACACCAGAGTGTTGTGGAGCTCTCAGCTCCCATCTCCTTTGAGAGGTTTCTGGCTGTCGTGGAAGCAACGCCCCTTCTCCCTCTGCCACCCCATCAAGCCTCTCACCTGTAGAGGACATGGGATAGCAAATTTATATCATTTCACAATGGTTATTTCGAGGTCCTGTGCTGAGTAAAATCAGAAGGGACTTCTGAGGAAAGTTTCACAAGCTTTTGTCTTGTCTCCTGTTTGTCAGTAGTGGAAAATCCCCCCCAGGTATTAGCCTGTCACAAACTTTAATTTGGCCAAACTTTTCCTAAAAACTCCTTTGCATACCCTGTCTCCAGTATAATTTCTGTCACTTCAGGAAGTGACAGATCTGCTGACATTTATTTTCATACTGTTCAGTCTGCCTCAACTCCTCTCTTTCTTTTTTTTTTTTTTTTCCCTTTCTTTTTTTTTTTTTCCTGTTTGCAGCTACTTTGCTCTGGAAATCTAAAACTTTCTGAACTTTCATTTTTTTAAGCACTCTTCTTTAAAAGTTTCCTTTAAAATTTCTTAAATCTCATTTCTGCATGGGCTGAGCTTTCCCTCAGCAGCACTGTTAGTGCAGACACAGGAGTGTGCTCTTGGATGTGCTTTTCACTGGCTGGGTCTTACAAAGTTTTGTTTTTCTTGCAGATAAAGGAAGCCAACTTTTGGGGATCTAACTTTGTCATGAGTGGCTCAGACTGTGGCCACATTTTCATCTGGGACCGCCACACTGCTGAGCACCTCATGCTGCTGGAGGCTGACAACCACGTGGTGAACTGCCTGCAGCCTCACCCCTTCGACCCCAGTAAGAGCAGCATTCTCACACTCTGCATGCCCAGCTTATCTGCACTAGAGCATTTTAAAGCTCAGTCTTAAACTCTGTCTCAGCAGAGAAATGCAATGATTAATGAGATGTTGTTCATATTTCCCTATATAATTTAGATAATAGTGCTCTTAATTTTGTCTCTTACTAATGCCCTTAAATCCCTCCTTACTCAAAAATTTATTGAAATCAAACTACTCCTGGCACAGAATTTATAGAAATACTGTCAGATGTAATAAGAAGAATCTCAATTTTTTGCTGCCCTCAACACATAAAATGTTTTCTATGACACTAATGAGGGAAATATGGAGTTGCTGAAATGCCAGCAATACTTGGAAATTATATAGGAATCTGGTCTCTACTTGGCTCTGTTCAAAAAATGCAGTGGAAGTGGGTGTCTCCCTCTCACTGGCATTGTGAGATTAGAATAATTAATAAAATTAATAGAAATGCTAATAATTTGTGTTTAGAGGAAATCCTTAATAGAAAAATGGACCAAAGCAGTAGAAAGAATCACATGTAGCTGGAAAATCTGAACCATCCTCCAGCCTCTGACACAGTCAGAGAAAGTATTTGTGTTATTTTTTTTTTTTCACAGCTTACCTGGCGGTATAGTGAGAGTCAGCTATTAGTAAATTAGCAAGTAAAGTTGTTGCAATAATACTAGAAGAGGTTGGGGGTTTTTCAGACAGTTTGGGGGAACATGGAATACTGTCCTACATAGGGTATGCCATGAACTTTTAACTTTTTTATTGAAATTGACTTCTTGTAAATGTCCTGAGTTGGATACTCCCTTTGGAAGCACCTTTCAAAGTGCCCTGTAGCTTTGCTGATGTCTTGTTGGAGTGTGTCACATCTGAAGGTGTCACTAAGAGAGCTCATCCTGCTTCTAGGACAGTTACCCTTGTTCAGCTTCCCAGTTACTGAGAGCTTTCTATGGAATTTTAATTCCTACAGTGGTTTTTGTGCAATGATCCAGGGAATGTTCTGCAACTTTTCATATTTTTCATACTTTATTTATAGCAGCATTCATTGCATGTTTATATTTAAATATCAAATAAATTTACATGAAATTCACTGAAATTATCAAAAGGATATTTGAAATTATCTTGGTTCTGCTTTGTATTGGGTCTACAAATTCTAAAGCTTTGTTATTAATGCATATACTTATCAGCAGAAATGGATCAGTAGTGGCTGGGTTTGCTCTTACTTTTTGCTTCTATCTTTTGTATATTTTGGTGATTTTTTTCAAATTTAAAACAGGGGGCTCTTGATGTTTGCATTTGTTTTCTTCATATCTATATAGATAGATTAAAAAACAAATAATCTATGGAGCAGACCTCATGTGGAGACTTGGTAATTACAAGCTCTGTTCAGCATGAGATCTGACATTTGCAAATAAATGCTTCAAGTGAAATATTGTTCTTCCATTTAAGAGCAGAAAATACCAATAAACACATAACACATTTAATTTAGGATTACTGTTACTTACTTCTAGTTCTGGCCTCTTCGGGTATTGATTATGATATAAAAATTTGGTCACCACTGGAAGAATCCAAGATTTTTAACAGAAAACTTGCAGATGAGGTAAGAACCTTTCCTCCTTTTTCATGGTAATGTTGTGTCTTTAATTCTGTAAAAGCCTTTGGTACAAATTACTGATATTGAATTAGCAGAGTTATTTAATATTCAACAAATGAGCTACAAATAAAAAGCTGCCCTTCAGAACAGCTGACTTTCATATCCTTGGCAATTTGCATTTCCTCAGCTCTCCTAGAAATTATATAACATGATCTGCTATTACGTACATGAAAGGAGTTGGAAGAAGTGTGAACACTCAGATATAGAAGGAAAACTGGCAGGAATTAATAAATGAACATAGTGCCTGTCTCTAAACAAATAAATGAAGGGGAGATGAAGGAAATAAACTGAAGGTAATACAAGGATATACAGAACAACACAAAGTACAAAAATCAATCCTATTAAATATTCAATGGCATAAAAGGGACTTCAAGGTTAAGATTGCACATGGGAACTTCATGGAACAAAGCAAACATTGCAAGCCCAATCAGTAATGAAAGTCCAATGAGAAGTTATGTAACTCATTATTTTCATGTTGCCCTCAGAGCAATAACTGGATATAGCAGCTGGCCTGGGGTGACCATACAGCTGACTGCTGAATAATCATATTTGAGTGATTTACATAACACAATGTATCAAAATGTTATATGGTTTTCTGTAAATAACATTATAGGACAGATTTGGTTATGGGTGGTCAGGTTGGGGGCTTTTTTTGTGAAATCTCTTGGGCAGCACAGATAGAGTAGATTAGGGTTTTTTTAATCATTATTTCTCTGTAGTAGTGCTAAATATATTTTAAACCAACAGAAACACACAACCCTTAGCCACTACCCCACATCCCCTGAAAAAACCCCAAACCATCCACTTGTGAGTTTTGAACCTTTCCCATTATTTTAGCACTGAGTGAAGTGTCACTTCCTTGTATATTGTGTGACAGCTTTAGTCATGACATGTTTTGGACCCTTTGGGGTTTAGAAGTATTGCTAAACATAAATGTGTGCTAAAATTAATTATTGTACTTTAGTTCCCTCCCTTTATTTCTAATAATTGCAAATTATTTAGACATTTAGTTATGTTTTCTTTATTAAAGAAGTAGAACTTTCAGAAGAATTGACTGCAGTGCTGTTTGTAATTTTACATGGTTTTTGTTTTTTAATTTATTCCCTTTATGTAGGGGACAGGAGATGTTCATAGGAATAAAATGGTTCTCACCATGTTAAGTTTGGCAGGAATAAGTGTCCAACACACCTGAACAGAATTTTCCAGAGAAGGGGGAAGGTCTGAGGAGAAAGCACTGTGTTTGAGGAAAGTTCCATATAGATACAGAAATGTATTTAAAATTGAGAGAGGCCATGACCTTAGTGAACAGGAAAAGACAGTGGGGATAAGAACAAACCTCTGAATGGAGAAAAAGCCTCAGCACCAGCTTGTCAGGGGGGTTATTGATGATGCACTGCAGAAATACGGGGTGAAAGAGGAATAAAGAGCAGCCTGCTGCCTTCTCAGCTTGCTTCTGTTAGGGAGGGATCAGCTGTGCCAAGTGTCTGGCAAACAGGTGAGAATGGCAGAAAAGAGGTGCTTTGATTGGGAAGGGAGAAGAAACTGGAAACATTTGCAAGAACACGTTCCTCACCAGGAACAGGCTTGAAGAGTCTCAGAGAGAACAAGAATTTCATTATTTTCCTGTCTTACAGCAGCTGATCTGGGAGCAAAGACTGAAAAAATGGTCATAACTTGTCTCCACCTAAAGAAATTTTTGTGCTTAATGATAACAAAAGAATATAGTCTAAAAGCTGGGACAATCCCAAGTGTAGGATTAAAATTTATGGAGGAAGAAAGAAGGATGGCAAGGAAGTACCATGAGGAAGGAATGAGGGAAGAAAAATGAAAGTATTCATTAGTGGATTTTTTTTCGTTGAAAATGAGACAGTAGGAACTGGCTCTTTCAAGTCATTTAGAGGCAATCTGTAGCTCTGTTTACAAAGATTTATGGAGCTAAAGAATGTTCCTAAAGTGGGATAGAAATGGCTTGTGTTCCTTGGATTTTTTCCAAAAGTTTCAAGCAGCATGAAGGTAGGAGTTGAGGGTAACCTCTTCTCTTTTCCTTCCCACATTCTTGGCCAGCACTGGTGCTAGAACTTTGTTCTCTACAACAGTTGCCATCTGGAAACAGCTCTTTCTCTCATCAATCTGCTTTACTTCATGAAAGATTTCCAAAGTTTTTCTTAGTCACTCATCTTAGTATCTGCCATGCATGTGGACAATGGAACCATGATCTTACTAGAATATTCTTTAGACAGATAATTGGACACCTGCAGGCAGAGTCCACTAGCTGACTTTTCGTACTCCAGACAACAGCACTCAATAGCAATTATTAAAATATTTCTCCCTTATGGTAGTTTTGGACTCTGTAAAATAGCTTGTGCACAGAAACTTGGTCTCTACAAAGCCCTATCAATGCAATATAATTCTGTGTTTATTTCTGATGCTGTTCTTCTCCCTTCCCTGCCTTCAGGTTATAACTCGTAATGAATTAATGCTGGAAGAGACCAGAAACACCATCACTGTTCCAGCTTCCTTCATGCTCCGAATGCTGGCTTCACTGAATCACATAAGAGCAGGTGAGAGACTCCAGACAGCACTGGTCTATGAAATAGCAGGTTGGTTGGGACATCATCAGGATCTTCAGCTGGCTCTGACTGTCCTTGGGGCTGGTGAGAAGATTCAAGGGTTGTTCAAGGTTCTGTTAATAGAAGTACTTAGGAATTGCTTCTTTGGTGTGAGAGACTTGCAACATCTTTGCAGCTGGTATTTTTTATCTCAAAACAAAGAGCAAAATATATTTTTAGATGTTGAAAAATACTCTCTTTAGGAGTGATCTTTTCAGTGAGTGCTGTGTGATGGGAAAACTGTTGAGGAGGACTGGAATGAACTGTAAGATAAACTGGCTGTGACTGTGGGAGTTGTCTAGGGGTGAAGGAAGGTGTGAAGATTCAGGACTGTGGGAGGCATTGCTGAGGCTGCTGGCAGCTGTTCCCAGGGCAGCAGGATGTCCCTCCAGTTCCCATGGGACTGAAACTGGTGAGAAGAGGGTTGCATGGAAGAATCATCACTGGGAACTGGATGTTGGTGCTGGAGAAGCTGAGTGCAGTGGATTGACCTTGAAGATGGAGGACAGTGGAGAGGCATCACACACTGTGCAGGAAGCAAGGAGATGAAGTTTTGGGAGGCCTGCATGGCATATGGGGCAAAAACCTAACAGACCTGTAGATGAAAGTGAAAATGATGGGAAATACTGAATATGGGGACTCGGGCTGAGCAGAGCAGTGGCTTGCAGTGGTGAGGTGTGAAGGAAGCTGTGCCTGGTGGCAGCTGCTGCTCCTCTCTCACCTCTGGGTGCTCTGTGAGCCCTGGGAGCCAGGAGGGTGCCATGTGTCCAGCCCAGTGCTGCACCACCATGCCCCTGTGTTTCCTTCAGTTGTCATTGTCTCTTCTGAGTGAAATGCTAAAAGAAATGTCCAACACTTCAGTTACAACAATTTCAGCAAAAACCTGTCACAGCTGGGTGGCGTGTTTCTAAACCTGACTGCATGTTGCTTGAGTGATTGGTCTTGAGCCAGTCATGTTCCCTCACACATTTCTGTATTTGCCCTTCTCTAAATATTTACATGAAAAGGCACTTTTTCTGATGTATTGAAGTGAGAAGCAGTGATCCCCCAGTTTCTGGACTATTCACATTTCTAACTGTAGGTATTGTAGTTTCAGCTCTCCAGCACAGCACTTCTGTCCCTTTTAGTCACCATCTCATTTTAATGTTACACTTGCATTCGTCTTTTCTGTGCTGACTGCCAGTCAGCAGCTACAAGGTTTTTCCTTTTGTTACACAGATTTTGCTTTCATGCCTGAAAATCCTTAAGGGCATTTCTCCTTTTCTTCTTTCTTGTGGTAACATTTCTACCCACTCTCTGCTGTAAGTCCACACAGACTTTCTTCTACCCTAAAACCCACAGCCATATCCCATTGTGTAATAGTCCAGGGAGACAGCATGTAATAAATATTTACCAGCAAAAGAAAATTTTGCAAGTTCTTTTTACTAAATCTGTGTTTTGCAGACCGATTGGAAGGTGACAGATCAGAAGGATCTGGCCAGGAGAATGAAAACGAAGATGAAGAGTAACCAGCAGTTGTGTGTGAACACCTGGAAGTCAATGAAATTTGTATAAGACATTAATTATATTTTTCCTTACAGAGCTTTAGTGCAATTCTGAGGTATTGCTTTTGGATAACCTAACCTTTTTGTTTTTTTGAATGACTGTGTGCATGACTTGGGGAGAGTGTGCAAGTTAAACAAAAATGTTTTTAAAATGTTTTGCCATGTATGAGGGGTGCTAGAAGATGCCAAGTGCAATATTTTCCTTAAACAGCAAATGTGAGAGCTTGGATCAATGTTTTAAAGTAACTTTCATGATAGTAAAAACGTTGGTTCAAATAAATTTCTATACCTGCTGTTTGCATGTTTGTTGCTTTCTAATTAAAAGATTTGGTTGTTTTAAGTAGTTTTCTGGTTTTTCTTTGTGCAGCAATTGGTTTATCACCTTGTAACTACAACCTCATTGCTGCCTTTGCAGTATTTGCATTCTTTCTTAGTGTTTGTGAAGTGACAAACACAATTATTTCTTGCAGTGAGCACTGGGGTCTTTTAAGACCCTGTCTCTTGATTCTTGCATTTCCCACACTTACGTAGGCAAAAATTGTCTCCCTCAGTTGTATAATGTCACTTCCCATTCTTGTGCTTGGGTATGTAATGCTGGTGAAATAGTTGTATTTCACTGATAGATCTGTGAGTCTGCCTTTGCAACAGGTACATCTTAATTCCACTGGATTTAGGGAATATGAATTTAAAAATTCCTGTGCATTGTTTCCTAGGAGTAATTATTTGGGAAGGCTGTTCAGTCTGTTTTGTGGGCTTTACCCTTCCTCCACAGATTTCTGGATGGCAATGGGGAAGAGAAAGTGAAGGAAGGAAGGTGGAGCAGTGGAAAGAGCTGTTTGCTCAATGGCAGTTCTTGCCAAGGATGGCAGATGCTGAGAGGCTCCATGGGGGAATACAGAATGCTGGGAAGAATTCTAAATCAGGGGGATGAAGGTACTGGAGGCTTCATTACTCTGCTGACATTAAAATACACATTCATCACACGAGCTGCACAAACTTTCCTGGCATCAACAAAAGGAATTCCCCACACTAAATAAAAAAGAACATTAGCACTACATTCTGATGTCCTGATGCACAGTGCAGGCAGGCTGAAGGGACACAGAGAAGGGATATAAAGGGAAAACTAAAACAACCAAAAGAGATAAAGAGAAATTTGTGAGGGAGGAGAAGTGGGAATTAATGGAACTCAGCTGGCAGTAACAGTGAAGATATTCCCTTGGGCAAGGGAAAAATAACATAAGGGGAGAGGAAAAGTGTGAGGAGATGGATAAGAGTGGCTGGGTGGTTTCCTTGTTTGTTTTAAAGGAGAAGTTAAGAAATCATTGAAAGTGATGCAGTGAAGAGAATTTGGCAAAGGAGAAAATAACTGTTGGGGAAAGAGGTTTTTGGAGGCAGAGGGTGCTGAGAAGAATGGACACCTCAAACACTGGAGTGCTGTGAAACCCAGGAAACTTCACATTCTGAGGAGGTCAGTGCAACAGAGAGAGGATGGAAATCTGCTAAGTGTTTGATGTTTACCTAACATCAGCAAGGGAGAGGAGAAAATGTCAAGGTAAGATGCTTGTTTGTTAAGGAAATGGAGTGAGAGTAACAGCTAATATGGATGCGTGTCTTTTCTGGTGGAGTAAGTGGCCCTTCTGTGGGAGAAGGGAGCATAACTGTAGTTTTTTCTCATGCAATAATGTTTTAGTCAAGCATGTTCAGACCAGTAAGAAATGAAAGAATGTTTTATGACTTTGTGGTGGATCTGTTTGGAAAGGGGGGAACACAAGGGTTTAGCACTATTCAAACCTTGCTGCTCATAGCACTGCACTGAGCAATGTTTTTCTATCACATGTAAATCAAGCTTGAATTTTTATAACAGGAGTTCTGCTCTCATTAGATTCGAAAGAACTATACAGGAAATATCTAAGGTGCTTAGTGTATAGATAAAATAGGATTGTCTGCTCCACTGCTGGGGCTCCTGAGCAATTTTGTGAATGAAATAGAGTAACACAGTGTTTGATGCAGTTGGGTTCTCTGTAGTTGATTTTTAAGGTAATTTCTTCCAAAATTAGCCCTGCTGTTTCTACAGAAGCCCGACTCTTCTTATTTAGAAATTATAAGTTTTGTGCCTTGAAAATAAATTCTTCCTCAAGTAAATATATGGAGAGGGTAGCTTTTGTCTTCCCTAGAGAGGTTTAATAAATCACTGTGGATGTCTTTCTAAAAATAAAAAAGCTGCCTCTGCCATTTTTGCTTTCGTTACAGCAATTGCCAGCAAAGAGCATACCAACAGCAATAATCTTGTGGGTTTTTTCCCCACAGTTCCCAGTAGGCACATTATTCCCAAAATGTCTCTTATTTATTCAAAGGCTAAATATTAGCTTTTATTCCTGATGCACAGCTGTGTGTTTACTGATTAAAAGGAGGATTTAATCTCAATAAGGGGAAAAATGTGATATCTGGAGGGTTTTTCAAATTTCACTGAAGCTTTTCAGGCAGTTTCTCTAAAACTAAGATATCTATAGTGTTTGGGTTGGCTTTTTTTTAAATTAACATTTATGTAATGGGCTAAATCTGAGTTCCTAGAACCATACAATAATAGAGGCTGTCGGCAGAAATGGGGAATGCTGGCAATTCCAGAGCTTACAGCTGCAAAAGAATATTGGAAAATGTTATTCAAATGTGCAGAGAAGTTAATCAAAGCAATAAGCCATCCCAAAGCCTCACAACTTGAGAAGGAAATCTCTGCTTGGGGTCTGGTTCCAGGCTGGGGCTCACAGGTGGGTGGTGCTGCTGGAGCTCCCTCTAGTGCCCCGTTCCTGCTGCACTTGGACATATCCAAAACGTTTATTGTCTAATAGCAGCCCAAATTTGATAGGATGGTGATAAGGATTCAGGGAGCACCTTCTCCTGCTGTGAGGATTGCACATGCACTTACTTCAGCACTGTTGTTGCTTGTGTGCTGGGAAGAGCAAGGGTTCAGGTGTCACTGCTCACTTCTAGGAAGGATATTCTTAACACTGCTGCAAAGATCAAAAGCAACTTCTCTGATATGTTGCTACAATTCCTGGTAAATAATTTGGTGTCTTGAAGCCTGGGCAGATGGTCCCTGTAGGGCACAATCTCCTTTAAATGACAAAGGTGCTGAGCTTATTTAAACCACTCTTGAGTTCTGCTCTTTGTGCCTCCCCTATGGAGGCAGGACAAGGTTCATTAAAGGCATCACTTGGACTGTGAATTGTTCTTACCTAAGCAGTAGATAAATGTTACAGTAGGCTACTGTGTACACCTTTAGCTCTTTGAGAATATCCCAGACGACGTTTTTGAGGAAGAAATTCCAGAAGTAAATGTTCAATAGGGGTTTCACTGGCCTTGCACCAACAATATAACCACTGAGTGTGTGTGGTTGTGTGCAGGGGATGAATACACTCAGAGGGGCTGCCTGGGAGAGCTGAGCCATTCTTTTATGGAAAAACCCCACTGAGCCAAGCTCAGGCCATCACTCACAATCCTTGGGAATAGTTCTGTTTCGTGGGCAGAGCTGGCAGCACTGTTAAAAAATGAGCTGCAATTAGCAGCAGTTGGGTCCCAGCCCATATTCCTCCTGATCCAGTCACACACTCAACAAGAGGCCAACCCCAAAAGCCTCAGCTGAAGCACAGGGAATGACACAGGAGGCATCTGTGAGGTCACTGCCCTGCCTAAACAGAGATTGAACTCGTCTTTGAAATGTGGGGTGAAATCAATTTTAAGCTCTTTCCATGAATTATAACATGCACAAATACCTTTATCTGTGTGAGCATCCAGTTTGTCTTCTCAGTGACATTCTGTGCTGCTGAGCCTGAGTTATTTAAGGTAATAGAGATTTACTTTCCTCAGGTTTAAACGTTCCTTTTAGTATTTGCATTTGCTTTGTTCTTTGATGAAAAGGCACCATCCACCTTCTCCGTGCCTTTTAAGAACTTTCTGTCAATGCTCCCCTCCAGATTAATTTTCCTTTACTGGCAGAGCAAACTGAAGTTCAAAAAACAACTACTACTACAACCCACAGCAAGGTGTTTTGACAGGAAAAATAGGGATTTGCTACTCTTTAAAGCAAACTTTTTTTCTGATTATGACTCTACCATATTATCATGTTGCCCTTTTTTTGCAGGAAGATGGCTGTACACTACCACAGTCCATGGAATTTGACAGATTCACTATCCAAATAAGAACTGATGGCTACTAATTTAGGAAAATCTCACTTAAATAGAAAGCCCTCTAAATAGAGTTTGTTAATGAGCTTTGTAACTAATTGGAAAACAAATCCCAGGGGATCTGCAGCTGTTCACAAACAGCAGTGCAGTTCTTCCCCTCTACAGGATGACTCTATGCTCAGACCCTGTTTCCAAGATTTTCTCCTTCCTCACCTCACTTCTAAAGAAATTTGACTAAAAATCACATACCTTTAAAACAAACCTCTAACAATTAAGTCATCTAAAGGAATGATAATTAACACAAGGTAATTTTAATGGTGGGTTGAATGTGACACTTGCCAAGTTGCAAGATGGGGTTTCTGTTTCTCAGAGTGATGACCATTCAGTAGTTGTGCCAGGTGAGTTGGGGTTTAATTCTTGCTGCCTTAATGTTGTCATAGTTGTCAATAGACAGCTCTGAGGATGCTCATTCAGCACTTTGTTCATGGGAGAAAGTGTTTGGGACTGTTACCTGTCTAATTCCATGAGCATTCAAAGGGGAAACACTGTGCTTTAAAATAATTTGTGATTATTTTACCCGGGATTAGAAAGAGCAAGGAAGAGTTCTGTAAGTCTTTAAATGGACATGGCTTTAAAAATAGTGTCAGGCACTGTGACAAAACCGTTGGTTGCACTACAGCAGCTTTCCAGGCACAAGGACATAGAAGACCTACTTCAAAATTCTTTCCAGTTTTTCTCAGGTGTTTTTTCCTTATTTAAATATAATTATACTGTGCACCTGCTACCATTGCACATAAAGGTTATGCAATGAATACACTGAAGAAGGGGATTCTCTCTGTGGCAGGAGCTCTTGCTCACCCCAAGAGCAGGGAGACTGGCACAGCCCCAGAGTTACGGTCAGCACCTCCATCAGCACCCCCTCCCTGTGGCAGGAGCAATTCCCAGCCCTCTCTCCTTCACAGCCACGCTGTGTGTGCCTGCTCTGGGGCCGTGGGTGCCACCAAGGGTGACAGTCACACAGTTCCCCCACCACACTGAAAATCCACGCGATGGCTCAGAAACTCAGCTTCATTCACAGCACTTGAATGCCAGATCGCTGCGCTGAATGGATTTGATTGCAGTCTGGAGGCTCTAAATTTGGACTGATACATACTCTTACAGAGGAGAGCTGGGCAAGAGCTACAGAAATGAGAAGCTGATTTAATTTCTGTCATCCTGCTTCTCATGCTGTCTTTCCCCTCTGTTTGCTGGCATTCTATGAAGCAGTTTGGACTCAAAGGTTCAAGAGAGTGAACCAAGATGCAGTTTTGGCCTGTCAGTGGACAGGCAGAGAGCAGACAGGAGGAGCAGAAGAAACGTCCCCACTTCCCTCTGCATATTCATTCCCTGGGAAGCAGAAAGCAGCTGAAAGCAAACAATGTGAGGATAAATGAAAAGATGAGTTAGACACAAAGGGGAAAAATTTTCAATGCAGCAATGATATTTTGGTTCACTGAAAGACAGTCTAGAAGTCTAGAGGGATGTTACAGAGAAGAATGAAGTGCAGCTGGGCTGCAGGGAAATGCTCCAATGCCATGTGCCTGCAATATGGCAGGGGGTATCCTGCATTAAAAGCTGTCAGAGGGATGTGACCTCCTGTGTTGCTGGGTAATGGCCACATGACACAGCTCTAAAAATGCATTGCCAAGTTTCAGATCTATGCAGGATAACAAACTCTGCTGTGCTGCCTGCCTAGAAGAGAAATGGGCTTCTCCTTTCCATGAGAGGAGCTATCATCTCAGTGAAGTTGCAGGCTGACAAATAAGGGACATCCACCAGGATATATTCCTGAAGAAAGAGTAGATGGGAAATTGAGGCTGGGAATCTCTTCTACCTGGCAACAGAGCTCCAGATTTGTGCCCACCAGGGTTTTGAGCCATATCACCAAGTCTTCTGGCAGCCAGAGCAAAGAGGGGATGCTCAAGCATCAAGACATGAGGCTCTGAGTCAAATGTTGCCATCCTCCTCTGACAGTGCTCAGCAATTGCCTCAGTGCTGATGTAAGTGGTGACCATATTTAGCTTTTACACAGCTTAGCTTTAAAATGGTGTTTGAGCCAGTTTACAGAGAGAGACAACACCAAAAGTCCTCTTTGAAGGACTGAGAAATTGGGCATGAATTAGAAAACATTTTGCCTGTCATCCCTAATAATAAAAGCAGGGTTTGGAGCCCTAACATTTCTGAGGTGAGTCCCCCTCCACCAGCCTTTTAAAAATAGGAGGTGACTCAGTTTCCAACAAGTTCCTCCACACTGGCAGTTTCACATTAACCTCTTGGGGAGAGGGAGCACGTGTGTTTCTTGGTAAACCATTAGTGGCATTGCTGCTGCACTGCTTGGTGAGCTGTGTGACGGCAAAGCTAAGTGCTTCATGGGCTCTCTCAAAATAGTAAACAGGCTGGTGCAAAAAATGGAATTACTTGTCACTGACAGAGGAATAACAGCTCTGAATGGGGTGGGCTTGTACAGGTGTGACCTGAGCTCTTTAATCACCTTAGGTCTTACAATAAAGACCATAAAATAGAGCTTCAGAGATTCAGCTGTCTCCTGACAGAAGCGGAGTTGCAGCAGGATCGGCATCTGCCAGTCGTCCCTCAGTTGCCATGGTAACCCCCTAGGATGGGGTGCACTTCAGAAAAACGCAACTTCTGGGCTAAACTGTGGGCTGGAGGGTGGCAGATGGATGGGATTCAGCTGCCTCAGAGGGTGGTACTCCACAGCCAGACATTCAGATTTAGGAACCTACCCAGGTGGTCCATTTGGCACATCAGAAGCAAAATTCAATTTAAACCATCAATTTGTTCCCAGATTTGCTCACTGAGCTGTGAAACATGCAGAGCTAGCTGAATTCCCATGTAATCCAAGCCTGCCTGAAAGCCTTGTGGATTGCCCTGAGCAAAGGACTCGATGAAGGCACAGCCCCTTCTTATGAGCAGCCAGCAGAGACAGGGAGGGCTTCCCATTTTGCTGGGAAGTTGAGCTGTTTGGCAGCCTGACACATGCCCAGAGCCAGACTTGGGATCCAAACGCAGCTGCGAGCTGGAATTGATGTTGCTGGAGTCACTGCACCCCTCTCACAACACAGGCAGCGTATTTCCTTACAGAAATGTTTTGAAAACTGAATGTCCTTAGACTTTTCAGTTCACAAAACAATTTGAAATGAAGAAAGAAGAGAAGAAACATCCTGTTCCAACATGGCACAGGACCACGTTTTAACAAGAACATTTCTTGTAAGGGTTTGTCTGCCAGCTGGAGTGCACAGGACCTGAAGGTCTGGGAACCTCCTGGATTTAAGAGCAGAAATCAAGAGAAAAACAAACAAACCAGCCAACCAACCATAATACCCAGCACACAGGTGTAGCAAAAGTCAATTTAGTTTTTAACAGGTACTGCTGTGGGTTGGGGGATTTTGTGAAACACATTTATTGTGGTTCCTTTATCCTGTGTGCAATGGAAAGTCCACTATAATAGATTCTTGTTATAGTAAACTAATTTTCCAAGATTGTTTTCAGAAACATGATATGCCTTGGTATCCAAAATCTACGACCCGCTTGTGTGTGCCACTTTTTCCTGCACTTCTCAGCTACCCTGATGCTTTCTACATGCAGCATTTCCTAAATTTTTCCTGATTTGCTGGTATCTCAGGTTAAGTTCATTGGATAACAGATTCATCTTCATTCAAAGGTAAAGAATTCATATCTGAATATACTTTTGATGAACTAACTAGATTATGAACAATGCACTCCACACTTCCAAAAATGTAAATACATTTCAGGCTGAGCAAACAAACATTTATTGCAGACAGATATTTCAATTCTCACTCCTATTTTCATTTCCTAAGGAAGAGGAGGAAGTGAAAAGTTTTCCCATGCCTTTTTATTTTTTTCCTCCCCAAAGAAATTTGACATTTCTAATTATGACAGAGCAAAGGGAAATGAAAATCTATTTCAAGAGATGATTCTTCCTGTAAACAGTGCCTGGGCACTTCTGCCTCATCTCATTGCATTTGGGCTGTCAGATGAGCACAATAAATAACGCGTCCTCTAACCTCTGTTTTGTTCTTCTTTTTTTCTGTTGAGATAATTGTCAGTTCTAGTCTTTGCCTGCATGTCACTGAAAGAGTTCCTATGACAAGTTATATGAGAGCTTTGGTTTAGCTGGAGATAATTTTAGCCTCTGTCTTCTGACAAAAACTGCATGGGCTAAATTTGGACACTATTTTCTTGCAGAAATATTATTTTATTTATCTTTTGTTTATTTTTAATTTGTTCAGCAGCCCCAGTTATTTACTTAAAAGTATTTATTCAAGAGAGACAATCAGTGTGGGGTTTCTTTTTAACCAAAGTATCTAACTACTCTCCCAAGAAACATGATAAATGTTAGCAATTTCTAATACATTTTCCTGGCTTTACAAGAACATTAAAAACCCATCAGATTCAATTCACTTGCTGAAAAATTTAGACTATGAAGAAATTAATTTACTCTTCAGGGAAAAAAATACCTTCTTTGTTTACTTGGAAAAAACCATAATGAACTTCAGAAACCTTTGATTTGACTCCTCTTTCTTATATTCCATATGCAGTAGATGGATGAACACTGGAATCGTATCAGCAGCTTCCAGCAGCATCCTCTGGATTTGCCAAGTGCTACCTGAAATTTCTCATCTCCAAACTGGGGTTTTAGGAATGCCAGCTCCAAAATGGAACAACCAGGAAGGTCCCTTTGCTAATGGACAAAGAACAGAAAATACAGGAGAGGGCAGAGAAGGGCAGAGTGAAAAGCAGCTCTTCCTCCAGGTGAGTGAACAAAAATGACCCCATAATAGCAACAGCAAAGAGAGGCTTCTCAGTTCTCTACATAATTCACTGTGCATCACTTTGGGCACTGCCATTGTGAACAACACAGGGTCTTGTTATGGCCAAAAAAAATGCAGATGCCCTGCTTTTAAAGGCTGTGGGTTTGAGCTGTAGAGGATGGTGGCTTTAGGATGCTTCCATTTGTTCTGTGCTCTATTTGATCTGTTAGTGCAGTACAACCTGAAAAGTCCAGGATAAATGTGCCAGGCTTTTTCATTTATCAACATCCTTGCTTGACGGATGAGCACAGGGATCTTGTGTAGCTGAATCTGCAGATTCATTAATCTGCACTGAGTGTGTAGTAATCAAATTCTAGGCCTTTTTTATAGATTAATGTTCAATCCTATAACCAATATATACATTGAAGGCAGCTCTTAAAAAAACAGCAGTTGAAATGAGGAATCAGCATTTCCATGGAAAACACACCTGATTTCTTATTATATAACACAGAGGGGGAAAAAATCCCCAAAAATACACCTCACTGTTTGCATGAGATAAGGTTTTTTGCTCAGTTCCACTTGAGAGATCATCAGCAATATTTTTTCTAGCCAGTGGGAAATTATGCAGCTTGATGTTTTCACTAAACTGCCAGTTTTTAAAGGCACAGGACAGAAATCCCACACCTAAACAAAACAAGTTTGGATCCCACATTTTTGGTCATTTTTGTGAGTATGACTTGTTCATCTCTTGGGCCTAGTAGGAGATGTACTACTCTCTTGCATAAAAGGATCACTTGTTCTTATACTCAGAGTACAGCATTTCACTAAATCACTGATAAATGGCATGTTTATTTTTATTTTTAATAATCTCTAACTTCTATTTGCTGCACAATGATTTGCATATACATCATGATCTATCATCAAGGAAGATAAATTCCTAGACATCATTTTCTACACACTTCTACATTTATTGAAACTCTTCTACCTCAGCACCAAGCAAACTTGAATTTTAATCCAAAGGGGGGATTATACTTATCAGTCCATATTTTTATTTGTAAAGATGAATAATTATGGCCTTTTTCTACTAGGACATTTACAATAGCTGAATTCAGGGTTGTTTTTCCTCTCATTCAAGAGATGAGCCTGGTCAGCTACAGTTTGCAGAGATATGTTGATATCAGCTGAGTTCCTAATACATTTTGGCTGTTGGCCTCTTGCTGTTGTACCATTAGCTTGGGGCCACAGTAGTAGCAGAAGCAGCAGTAAGTGACAGATTGGTGTCCAAATTTAGTCTCCTAATTATTTCATCTTGAAGAAAAAAACAACAAAACCCCCAACAAAGCCTGTAGAAATAACAATGGATAATGTGTGATACTGTTTCATGTTCCTTTCTTAGGACTTTCTTCATCCACTCCCAAGCAGAGCTGATACATTTCCTTTCACAGGGTCGCATTTCAGTCAGAAAGCATTTCAGCCCTCATCTTTGGTATCCTCATTCCCCTTGGTGAACAGCAATGCTTCTTACTTTCTTCTGCTGTCTTTGCAGTAGCTGCAAAGCCAAGGTTTGCTGAGTGAAGACAGTTCCCAGGTCTGGTCTTTGATCAGACCCTCTGGAGCAACCCCACTGCTGCCATCTGAGGTAACTCCCGTGCCATGAAATGTGGTCAGTGGAGCACCAAAAAATTACATGTATGGAACCACTTGTGATTTGTTTCCTCTTCTCATTCTAGTTTCCTGTGGCTTGGAAGGAATGCTTGAAGAGATGTTATTATTTTCTTAACTTGGGTAGCAGTTTAAAGGATTTTAAAGCTTGAAGGTGCCAGGATAATCCTCCTGCTCCAGGACACACAATTTCTCTTCAGTTTTTAGCCACTGGATCTTGCATGCATTCTTCTCTCAGATATAGACCCATGAAGAATGAAAATCACATCTGTGCTGGAATGGTCTCACTGCAATATTTGAATGGTTTTTTTCCTTCCAACACCTTATGAAAGGGAGAAGTTGGTATTCTGAGGCTGGATGTGATACCCAGTGATGATGATCATGAACTGGCACACCAATGCAATTACCTTCCTATTTCCAAGGAGTAAAGGATCAACTCTAGATTTTTACAGACAATTAGCTTTTAGACTTGCTCTTTCATTACTTGGATTGGATAATGCATGTTTTCTTGGGACAGCTGTAATAAGGTTTCAGAAGAAAATGGAATGACACAATGCAATTATCACCCATGATTACTCCTTTTGTTCTTGTCTTAGCTCTTGGTGGGGGGAGGGCTTCTTATTTAGTGTTTCATAAATTACCTCCTGTTGTAATGGTTTTAATTCATTTTATGAATCAAAGTGGTGGAGATATCAGCAAAAAATAATTGTATTCCTAAAATGATGTATCAAACATAGAGGACAGCTAATATGAAATGTATTGTGAGAGCCAAAGCTGGTACACCCTGATAGGTAAGGAAAGGCACACTCAAAAATGATAATTATGTACTGAAGGATGCAGATGAACACCAAGGAGAAAAGCACGATGAAGCACACATTTGGTTTACAGATATGTACACATAATGACTTTGCATTTTATACACAGTGCTCTTGGGAGACTCTTCAGTGCCTGCAGCATTTGATTCAAGCTTTCAGCGACTGCACTCTCAGATATCAAGAATTTTACAAATGCTGCCAAAAAGTTGGGAAATGGAAACGCTGTGGTCATGGCTGGCAGTGAGAAAAGGTACCAGATCACATCAAGACTTTTCAAGCTACTGCCAAAATCAGCTGCATCCAGAGCAGGATTTTCTAAGCCTGTCCAATGACTCTGAGCCAGCTGGTCACTCCCCATCTTTGATTTCAGTAAAATGGGCCCCCGGAGGCAACACACAGCTCTTTCAGTGTCACTAATGTTTTCTCCAGGAAAAATATTTTCATTCTTAAAAAATCCCAATGGACTTTACTTACAATTTACAGAAATATTTTAACATAAAACTTATTATAATTGTTGGTTTCAAAATGCTATCCCTTGTGTAGCTTGTTGTAAATCCTAGTATTATTTTCTGGAGGCTTACTTGTCTTATTTCTCTCCAGATGACTGAAGCTTGCAAGAGCTCATGAACCACAGGAAAGTAGACCTGAAGAACATTTAATCATATACATTACCTTCTTCAAGAATAATTACTGAAGAAAACATATTCTTGTTAGAAGCTTGAAAAGGTACTGAACAGCTTTGAATGAACTGGCAGCCAACTACGAGGTTGGCTGTACAACAGAAGAAAATAAACAGAACAGAAACAAAAACTTATCCAGTTAAAATTACTTGGATCTGTTAATTACTGACAGGACAAGAGCATTTAAAAAAACCAAAAACCCAACAATACACTAAGGCATCTTTTTCAAATTATATTAGTCCTTCCAAACCAAACACTGGGAAAAGTGAGGTGGTTGTTTAGTTTGTTTTGATTTTTAATTGAAAGGAAAGAATTTAAGAAGATGTGAAACACAAAGGAATGTCAAGGAGGTCATGATTATCTAGCCTTTTACTCTTGTTTGTTTCTTAAGAAGTTAGCAAATTCTGTGTTATACTGAGCTTCTAAGACAGTGACTCTGAAAATATTTTGTCCAGATTAAATCTGGGTAAAAGTAACACTTTGTGATTACCTTAGTAATAAACAAGGTTTACTTCATTGTATTTAGTTGGATTCAATACAATGTACTTTAGTATTTCATGTAATTAAATACTTTTGAGAAAGATACCTATCTTGGTTAAACAAGAATTGCAAAAAATTTGTAAACTTTAATGCAAATGGAATAAAATTCTGTGACTTTATTTTAATATAACATCTTACCCACCAATGTACTTCGTATAATACAACCCTCAAATTCTGAAATCTTCTCTGTCTTTGCCTAAACAAGGAGAAATCAATTGAGTGCGTGATGATTTTGGGGACTTAAATCTGGGAGAAATATGGGGCTTGAGAGTGGGAGCTGGGAAAGAGGCATAACGGGTTGTGTAAAGAAAGTCTGGGCAGGGAAGAAAGGAGTGCACAAGGGCTGTGCCTTTGTGAGAGGGAAACTGTGTGGTTAAGAATAAGGCAGAAGGAATGCAAATGTATTTTTAGTTGAAATTAGAGCCACCTTTCTAAGTCTATGGCCAAAATATCCAGGCTCCTCTTACGTGAGGCACCAACTATCCTGGGGACTTAACCCCATGGTGACAAACGAGCCCAGCTAAAAAGCTCAGTTATGCATTGCTGAATTTCAGGGTTGCACATGCAGGAGTTTGCTCTTGGTTTTACTATCTCCAGAAGATTCACCTAAACTTGCAAAGATAATAGTAAAACAGCGTGTTATTTCTAGATTTCCCCAACTGAGGAGCTGCACAGGAACACTGAGATTTCTGTGGGCTGGGAATGTCAGCTGGGAGCAGGGGAGCTATTTCAAGAAGCTGATAGCTGCACAGAGAGTGGCAAGGAATTCGCAGGGTGGCTGTGGGTGAGAATTCCCATGCATGTGGAGCAGGCAGAATATTGCTAAGCTGATTGCAAACAGAATTTTGAACAAGTTACAGTCTTTTTAGAAGAAAGGACGTACTAAAACCACTGGTAAAGTTGGGGGAGTTTTTAATCCTCTGTGGGATTAGAGGATTTATTGCTCCATAGGGGGTGAGGAGACAGAACCTTGATGGGCATGGCTCCTTTTCTAACTCTAATCAAAAGACTTTTTCAACCTGAATTTGCAGGAGTTGAGCCTATCACCTCTGAGAAAACCTTATTGTTCTCTGGTCTACATGCAGACAGTACAAACTTTGTTCTCCTTGTACTCCACCCAAGCATCCCTCATTTTAATCCAAGCTACTGATTTGACATTAGTACTGATTCCTGCTATCTGCAGAAATAGCAACTCTATCCCTGTGGGTCAAAAAGCGACAAGGCAATTAATGAAACAGTTGATTAAGTTTTACAGGCCTCCTAAAGCCAAATGATTTCAGACTATATTCCACTCATACTGCAGGCAGCTTGGGCTAATTAGCAGGAATTTTGGTAGTCTGCTCACCTTCATATTTTCTAGATCCTACTAGGTAAGGGTATCCAGGCTATGACAGTAACACTTTTAAAACCCTCTTAAAATACAGTTTTGGCCGAAGAGCTGAACTTTAGGAATGGCTGCTCTTCTACCCTTACTGCAGATTTGCAGCCAGACACTTGCCTCTGTCATGGAACAGTTAATGGCTATAAATGATGAGAAGCAAGTAGGAGCACCGATACTGACTGAAAAAACAATCAGGAAGTTGTAAAAGTTTAAATATGTCAAGTTGTGAAGTGAATAGGATAAAAAAAGCCATCACTGCTTAGCCAGGGAAGCAAATGCTCATGAAAGTGGCAGAACAATCAGGTAAAGCAGCACCAGAACTGTCTCCTTTCAATTAGCAGTCAGTGTTGGAGGGTACTGCAGGAAAACCAGGACATGAGCTGTCAGAGAAGACAAGGTCCCACGAACTTGCCTGAGATATATGGAGACAGCTTGAGGAGACATGATCAATTTTGTTGTCAAGGAGTCACCAGCTAATTTATTGCAAGTCAGAAAGGTAGAGCGTGAGGAAGGGCAATTTTTCCAAGATTAGAGAAGTAGAGCACTTGTAAGCAAAGAAAATGAAGCAATTTAAAATCATGGAGGGCACATTAGGACGTGGAAAGGTAGAGGCACAGTTTAAGTGCAAAATGGATTACCTTCCCCTAAGCTGGTGAAAAGACCAAGCTCATAGCACAACTGCCATCTTTGTAGAAAACTGAATCTCCTGAAAGCTGGGAACAACATCTACCAGATCACAAATTACTAGAAAATAACTGCTTTATGGGGTTTCAAGAATAACCAATAATCCTTTCATGTATAGACACCAGGATGGCCAGACTGTGAGATATTGGAGACTCCTCTGCTCTTAACAACACAGGAAAACAAAAACCTGTGGTTTTTCTCAGAAGGAATGTAAGTTCTGCCTCCTTTTCATGGTGATGCTGTGGCATAAGACCAGTCATTGATAAATAAGAGCTACCAAGACTCCTCTCAGGAGTTAAGTTCACCTTGAAAAACAAACACTATCACCAACAGAGCTTGTACCATGGATACACTCCAAAGTGAACATCTTACTCCGTGATATCCTCCAGATTTTTCTGTTTCAGCTGTCCCTTTCATCAGCTTTTCTCTGAGGAGCACTTCTTTACCTCTTTTGCTCGTGACACAGAATTTCTTTGTGTTAAAGTCCTGTGGACATCTGAACTTGCCAGTAAGTAACCTGGACATTAAAAGTACATTTAAAAAGAAGGATAGCAATAAAACTGAAGCATTTAGGCTTCATTTGCCTCACTGTGGCTAAGAATAACTGTATTAATAGGATAATTGCAGAGGCTTAAAAGAACTGTGATAGTTTAACAGAGAGGGGCAGTGGCAACTTTGGCTCTTCTTCCTCTCACCAGCTTCTCATCATTGAAAGGAACATCTTCCTCTCTAGAGTGAGGGCTTCTGCAGCTACTGAGGGGCTGTGTTACCTCCAGGGGTTGTGCCATCCTTCAGAGCTCAAGGCTGCTGCTCCATGTCCCACACCTGCCTGGCCTGTGAGTCTTGTCCCTTCTCCCTGCCTGCCTGGGAGCCACCTGCTCCTTGACTGCAGTGCAGCCCACAGCTCCAGGAATGAGGTAGGAGTGGGGAGCAGCCATGCCTCCCATGGATTTGCAAATGCGCAGAATGATTGGTAGCTCAATTTTATTTATTTAGTGCAAATAAACACCTGATAGAAGCACATGGCCAGCAATGAGCAATATCCCCCCATGCTTGCTCATGGCAGGGCTGGTGGATGCAATAATGCACAGAAGAAAGGAAGTAAATTTCTTTCATCAAACTAGGGAATTCAGGTGTTCCTAAAAGCGATCTGTGCAAAAAAGCTGCCAGTTCCAACTGTTTGATTACAATATTTCTTTTCCTCTCAAATTCTGCCTCTCCTAGCCTCACTCAGTCTAATTATTGCAGGTACAAGCAGACATGGACTCAATTTCTCCATCCTCTTGGACCTTGCATTTGAGCTGGTGATCCCTGGACCACCGTTCTGTGGTGTTGGCTCATCACTTCTGACTGCCTGGTGTCCAGAGCATTCCTGTCATCCCTCTCCTGGGAGTTTTGTCCAAGCATCCTGGCTTTGCTCAGCCTTGCTGGGTTGATTATAGCATTTATTTTTATGAATAGTAATGGTCTAGGAGAGGGAACTGCTAGCATTCAAGCAAGAGCTGAATGGCAGCTTTGTATCAGCAAGTCTGGTCACAGGATTGTCCCAGAGACTCCTGCAGTGTTCTGAGGAGGAGGAGATGCTGGATGGAGAAAGTGATCTCGGGTACCCCCAGCCCACAGGGAAAGACATGTGGATCCAGGCAACAATCAGCATAAAAATTCCTTTCCAATTCAAAAAAAGAATGGGCCTTTTAACTGATTTGTAATCAGTGTGATTCCTACAGTCACGACAAAAACATCCCAGGGTTTTCACCCACACTTCCACCTCCTGAAATCCACTGGAACCAAAAGCTTGCATGACCATGGAGTCTGAAGAATTCCAGGGAACTGTGCCCCAGACTTCTCAATGCTCATTAGGTGTGCTGTGATATTAACTGGCAGGGAATCTCATGAAGTTGGCGGACAAATTGTGTCTTGGTTGCAGGCCAGACTAAATTTAGGAAAAATTCTGAATGAAACGGACTCCTCCACTTATCAGAAGAACCATCAGAAGTTTAGCTGTTGAGATACATTCCTCCTGATTGGCCTTCACAGCTGAACAGATATCTGTGGGAGAACACCACTTTTTTTTTTTTTTTTAATCCCCACAGCCAAATACCCTTAGAAAAGGTGCTGTTATTTTGATGGGTGTTTATTTAACAACTCATTTCATGGTGCAAACCCTTTAACATCAGATACTTCTGAAAGAACAGTCTCTTCCACCAGCCCAGTTAAGTCTCCAGAAAGGCTTTTCCTTTTGATGAAAATCGTATTTTCTGGTTTTGATCTTGATCTGCTGCTGGTCCTTAACTAAAGTCTTTTGAAACTTACCTGGGTTCAAAAGACTAATTTTTATCAAGACTTTCAAGACAAAGGGGCTTTGAGGACATGAAGAAAAACACTCCCCTTCTTCTACTCCAATAAAAATTGTGAGCTATTGTGTTTTATCTCTAAAACTCAGTACTAAAGAAAATAGGAAATGGGTTTGGCCTGAAATACTTGAATCTACTGGGCATGTATGTACCTATTTAGTCAAAGTCTGTTTGCATTTGTTCTCTTCCCTTTCTCCTTACAGTCTGTTACTCAACCCACTGGGCTAAAGAAGAAGTTTACATCTGTTGTGAAATGAAAGCCAGCAGCCAGAACATTGTTTTGGCTCTTACAGTATATAAGAGCTCTTACAGTTTTAAAGCCTCCCACCATCAGCAGAGAGGGTAAAATGTATTTTTGATGATTCTTCTGTTGAATTCTCTTCTTCTGTTTCTTCTCTTGAATTTTTACGTGAATAAAGCTACTCTGTCTTCATTAAAAAAAAAAAAAGAGAGAGAAAGAAAGAAAAGATGTTTTGTTTTGACACTGTGTAAGACACACTGGAGATTATTCGTGAGCTTTTACTTCAGCATGACTATTGTTGATCTTGACCTAGAGTGCCTATTTTAATTTGAATTTTCTAATTCTCTTACCTGCATGGTACAAATCATCCCTTTGTCTTGTGTAAGATCTTAAAAAAGTAGGATATTCCAATGTAATGAAAATGCATTATTTTCAGTGATGACAAGGCAAATTATACCACCCCTACCTAATCCATTCCTATACTTGGTAGGGTTTGCTGAGAGTTACAGCCTTTACTTGGGTAGCTCTGTTCTGGACAGGAGAAGATGAAAGTGAGAAACTGTCTTGTAAAAACACATGTCCCCAAGAGAAAATTTAAGGCAAAGAGGATTTTCAAAGTGTAAACAGAAGTGTGAATCATTGCCAGTGGATGTTAAGCTTCATGTCTGCTTTTTACTTCAATTTGCATAGTTGCACTTTCAGGCTGACTTTAGGTGATGTACAATCTTTCTAAACCCTTTTTTTTCCTCCTATGGATAAGGATTCATGTCAAAGCATAACTGATCTAGAGTTTAGTAAGGAAAAGTATTTAGCAGTAGTGATACAGCTGCCTCCCTCATTCCCTGTGTAGCAGTAATATTTGTGTTAATATATGTCTTTTTTACACTGGTTTGATACAAGCTGGAGTTAAGATCCTGCAGGATCAGTGAACTGACAGCAGAAAGGCTGGCAACTCTATGAATACCAAGCAGTGAATGTTTGCCCAATACTCTCAACTACAAATACCCTAAAAACCACAAATTATGCATTTTCACTTAATTCTGCAGGAGAGGAAGTAGCTTTTCAAACAGCTTTCCTTACCCAATGCTGAAAGCCCTGCAGGCTGCCCAGGGTTTAATAACTGACCCCGTCTCTCTCTTGCTTTGAATTGTGATATGCTGGACTCTCTACACTGCCCTTCTCTCTACTGCTGAACACCTTGATCTGCAGCCTGGAAAACAAAGAGGTAGAAGCAGCACTGTGAAAGGCAGAAAAGAGAGGAATATTTTTTTTTTCCAGTGAGACAATCAGAATCTGTTTCTGTTTTCCCTGACATTTCACAAATTGCAAACCAGAGCCCTGAGCTTCCTGCCTCTTGCTCAGCGCTCTTGGGGTGCAGCAGAAAGAGGCTCACATGATGCAGATGGGGATGCTCTCACCACACGCATTTTCAGTGTGATTTTTTTTGTCTTAAAAACACCTATGAATAAAACCCCTCGTTGTCACCACTGGTGGGAGGCACCCACACCCCCAGTAATCCATCAGTGCAAGGAGTGTGCTTGTGAGACACTGTGAGGGGCTGGGAGTCGTGAGGTGTGGATTGAAGCTGCTGATTTTAACTCTGGGTGTGCTGGAGACTCTGCCTGCCCTGGGGCTGGGAGATATCTCCTGCTGCCTGGGGCTGATCAAGTGAGTTACACAGCGGTGGGCATTGATAACAGCTGCACGTTGTCCTCAGTGTGCTGAGAGAAGCTCCTTTGTTACAGGAAGAAAAAAATCCACTTCAGAAATACTGGAGAGGTTTCTTAGGTGCCGAATCGCTGAGCCTGCGAAACCCAGGGCTTTGCTACAGGTTTTAATCAACTCAGTGTTTATTCAAAAAGAGGCACAAAGGCTTTAAAAATTAGCCTTATTTTTCACTAGGACTCAAGGTCAGATCTTCATTAGCTCATACTTCTGAAAATGTCTCAGCCACAGTTTGCACATACATTCTTCCATCAGAGCAGTATTAATCACACTCCTGCCATCTCAGGGTGCTGGAGTACCTCTGCATTGCCCAAGCATTTATTTTTCCTTCTCTTCATATTCTCCAAGTCTAAACACTATGGTGACTGCCACAGGAATACCTAGCAAATTTAACACCTTCCTTTCTGAACGCTGTGGGCCTAGAACAGGCTATAATGTAATACTTGGCAGACCCACACTCCCTGTAAAATAAAACTTTGTTTACTCTTGTTTTTTTACTCTTCCTTTTCCACTCTAGTGCAAAATCTTAAACATGACCACTCAGGACTAACAAAGTAGGAAGCAAGCAAAATAGCACTTCTTACCTGAAGAATTTTTGCACTTGAGAACTTCTGAAATTTGGGGGCAAAATGCCTACTATGTTGGCCCTCAAATTATTTCCACATCAGAAAAATCTGTAGTGTTTATTTCCACCATATATATATATCTTATATATCACTTCTGCTAGTATTGGTGACGGGAAAAGGCCATTGCTGTGTTGCTAGGGATGCCTTGTGCTAAGGTGATCAGATTAAAAGTGGGAAAAAAAAAAAAAGACATGGGCTGTAAGGAGCCTCCTCCCCTTCTTAACGTGTGCTGCAGAGTGAGGCCACCTGCAGCAGGTCACAGATGCCAGTGCAGATGGTGTGTCACCTTATGTAACCTGGCAGGGGCCATACGGTACCAGGACACCGTGTCTGGGTCAGGTTATACAATTGTGGAGGATGTGTTTGAGCCTGATGGCACAACCCAGCATCTGGGCTGGGGCCTCGGTCACCCTACATGCAAAGTGAATTACAAGGACTCGGAGAAACTGGGACCTCTTGCAGTCAATAATTAAAATATGTAAGGTCTCCAATACAAGCAACCCCAAGTAAATAAGATGAGAACAAGGCACAAGGAATGGCCTAAGAGGTGGTGGCAGCAGCGTGCTCAGTACAAGTACAAGGAGGGAGGTGCTGATCCCTGCACTGGGTAAGGAGGCTGTGGAGCTCCAGCTGCAGGCTCCTATGGATGCTGCTGTTTCAGGCTGCGGCCAGGAGCACCATTCCTGAGCAGACTCCTCCTGTGTACTATGAACTGAAACATTCTTAATGTACATAAAGTAAATGGGCTATTCCCAATACTGAATTATTTGGGGAGAAGGTGTGTGTGTGTGTGTGTGCTCATTTCTTATTAATGAATACCTTCACCTTTTCCTAGAGGTCTCATTTCCAATAAGTCCAACTAAACTCCAATGGTTTCCCTGCCTTCTTGTCACACTTTATGAAGCTGCTATCTTTATTTCAATTTTCAATGACTTCCAGTGGTCTCTCACACCATCAATTACAGCGAGGATTACTGAAGGAATTAAGATTACAGCCACCAGAGCCTGTTCTATTCTGGTGCTACGGGGCTGGAAGTCAGTCTCTGAAGGAACATCAGGGAAGCTACTGTGAAGAACAGCAGGCTGCTGGACATGGACTTGTGAAGTGGGAACTTCTTGGATCATCTTGGATATTTGGCCAGCCTCACAATCATATTTTTGTGAGAATCACCTGCTGCCCCCTTCACTTATTATCATATTATACTTGCTGCTCGCTGGCCTTTCGCCTCACACCGTCCTCCCTCAGGTGCGCCGCGGGGCCGCCCTCCACTCCAGCGGCCTCTCCCTGCGCTGCCACAGCGGCGGCCATTTTCTCTCCTTCTCCCCTTCCCCTCTCGCCCCTCACCACCCTCCCTACCGGAGACGCGGGCGGGAGACGGCCTCCCCTCCGCCCTCATCCTCCCCTCACCGAGGGAGCCCCGGGCCGTGGCTGCCGGCGGGCCCGCAGCCGGGGCGGCGGGCGCTGCCATCTCGCGGCCGCTCGCAGGGAACGGCCGCCATGTCGGCGCGGGAGGGGACGCGCTGCCTGAGGGCGCTGCTGGGGGCGTCCGTGTGGAGACGCCCGCGGCTTAGCCGCGTTTTAGTGGAAAAGTGTTGCAAAATGTGGAACACGTAAAAATTTTTTTACGAAGGGATGCTCGTTGATGTTCGGTCTTTGCGTACTTTCAAGCCTACTCAACAAGAAATGAGATTTAATCAGTGAAACAGAGCAGCCAGCAAGCGCCGAGCGATGCGCAGGTGTTAGAAAGACAAATGGATTTTCGGCAGAATTGCCTTGTTTGGGTTTAGGGCTCGGCGTGTTTTAATGCTCTGACATGTAGGGGGAGGTTAACAAAGCTCGGGAAGAAGAATGTGCCGCTGATAGTGGATGCAGAGAATGCAGAATTTACAGGCCACATGGACACTTGGCAAAGCTCATAAGATAAGGAAGAAACCAATAAAGCCAACTCAGTAATTGTGCTGAAATCAGCTCCAGGTGGGTAAAAGGTAATCCTGGCAGGGGCAGATCGTGACTACTGACTCTGGGACCACCGACCCAAAAGAAGAGAAAGAATGAACGTATGGACTAATTAGCATTGGAAGCGAGAGAATCATTATCCAAGAGAAGACCGAATGCTAATTAATAAGAGAACTATGTAACTTGTAGCCAATGAACACTAATTCCTTTGTTTGCTAATATGCATAAATACTGAAAAGTTTTGATAGTCTGGGTGCTGGATTTGTGGAATACCTGGGAGCAGCCAGGCCTGTATAGCCATGAGGTAAACACCAGTGTCTCTCTCAATGTGTGATCATTGGTGTGTTGCACACTGGGTAGTGGATTTGATTTTTGTGGACAACAAAGGGGTTTGTGAATCAGTAGGCAGCCCTGGGCTTTTCCCCCACAAAAAAAAAAGGATGACAAAATGAGAGTTTGTGTCTTGAGTCCTTTGTCAGCACCCAAGGGTAAGGGGGCAGAGCTGGAAGACCTGTCACTTTGGATTTCTCTGGGTGACTTTTTTTGTCTTACAGAAATCCGTGTTGACACATTCCAGAATCCCCCTCAGCTTTTCCTGCATCTCAAGGCAATTACCAGATCAGGATTTCTGCACTGAAGGCATCACAGCAGGGTGATCTTGCAGTGCAGGTGCTCCATTTTGTTGAGGATCTCAGCTGTACTTTTATGTATCTTTTAAGGATGGAACATGGCATAGCCAGCATACCTGTATTGTATCTCCCAGCCCAGACATTTGTAGGGCATTATCTTAACAGGGAAATGATGCACAGGAGCACAAGTTTGGGCAAGTGCTGGAGCTTCAGGAAGAAATTCTTCCTGTGAGCATGGGGAGCACACTGGAACAGGTTGCTCAGAGAAGCTGGGCTGATGCCCCATCCCTGGAAGTGCTCAAGGCCAGGTTGGATGGAGTTTTGAAAACCTGTTCTAGTGGGAGGAGTCCCTTCCCATGGCAGGGGGTTGGAATGAGATTATCTTTAAGGTCACTTTCAACCCAAACCATTCAGTGATTCTAAGAGCAGATTTCCAACCAACCTTCTCTGCTACTTAGCTTCTCTCTCCTTCAAGATTTTAACCTGAATTGTTCAGTGTTTATTGATTTAGAACTACATTATTTTGTCAGCCACTAGGAAAACAGAAGTTGTAAAGCCTTAGAAAACCCAAATGCACTGACCTCCTCTTAAATCTCAAATATATGTAAACTTAAATATGTGTTTACTTAGGACTACAATTCATGCAGTAAAAATTGTCTTCCCACTTTGAAATGAGCACCTGCTCTGTGATGTTAACATATGTTTCTCTGGAAGACATCAGTGGAAAAGAAAAGCCTGGAAAACAGCCACTGAGAGTTGTGCCTGATGGCTTTTGAAGCTGTTCTGCGACCTGTAGAGATCAGACTTTAATCAATAAATCTGTCTCTATTTTCACTGTAAGGTGAGAAAAGTTTGCAGTGCCAAAGCTGAAAGGCATTCTTTTCCCCCACTATTCAACAATTTTTTTGTCCTTGTGTTCGTTGGTGACAGAAAAGGAGCTTTGTAGAGATGCAGTACATTTCATAAATTAGTTCCCATCAGAGATATATTGCTGATTCCTGGACAGCAAACAGGGAATGCTGGAGAAAATACTTAATACACATCAGCTTGGCAGCAAGAAAAGAGTAAACAACTTGCTGAATTGTTTTGTTTCGGTCTGTGGGGGAAAATGAGCCAAAAGAACTTCAGGTAGCAGTTAGGATCTGACTGGTGAGCACTGATGAGAGACTGTGCTGTTGACCAGACTGCCAAGGAAATCAGGGGGGGAAAAAATAATCCCATGCACTGTATATTGCTTTTGGGATTGAAGCACAGTGTTGAGGCCATACATATGGCAAAGTAGCCTTCTTCTTGGGGATACAGGGATACACTGGGCTGCTGCAAACACTTGCCTTCTGAGAATTGCTCAGGCTTAAGGGTCAGCCCCTTGATCCTCTCTGACTTGGGAAAGAGGCTAAAAGATTTCTTAAAAAAAAATCCTACAGAAATAAAGAAACAAACTCTGGAAACTGCTCCTGGGGAAAAAATGGACATACATGCAGGAGTAGGATAGCTGTGGTCTGTGACCTGTGGTCAGCATGAGGTGTCAGAAAGGCAAATTTTTCTGCTACTGATGCTGTGAGAAGTGTAAATCTGGGTAAAATGTGGCTGCTTGTTTTGTCAGAGATCACCCTCAATATGCAGATGTTCCTTAACCAGAGGCAGCAAAACTGATTGTTCTGCTTTCAAGGTTGTTGCTGTAGAAGCTAAGTAAAGGGATTTAGGGATGAAATTAATTCAGTGATTGTTCTGTCCAGGGCAGAATGATGAAAAGGAAAGAATCCCTGGTTTAGAGACTCTGGAAATGGGGAATGCAAAGAGCTAGGGGAAATGTGTAGTTTTTCTTTGTTTTCCTTGTCACTCTTTCAAACCAAATGTCTGATTGTACAAAAAAGTGTTTAGCCAACAAAGCTCCAGAGCAAACAGAAGTCTGAGTTTGGTAAATTGAAGGAAAAGCAGAAAAGACCCTTGTGCCAAACAGAGTCACCTGTTCAAGCCAGGTATTTAGAGGCTGTTTTATATGGAAAAATATGTACCTGCCTTTGGTGGATTATGGTCTTGTGAGGATCCTGCACTGCAGCTTTAAAACACTCCCTTGGATGAATAGGCAGTGGACAGAGACAGTAAGAAACTGGATAAGGCTCAGGAGTGGAATTTGGTCTCCAGACTTCGGCCATTTTAGTGGAAACTATCCAGCTCTGCTCTCAAAGCTGCAGACTTTGTACAGGTTCCATGCCCTGTTTGTGACTGGATTCTTGGACACCCAAGGAGACCTCATATCACCTGACAGGTGTGTTCAGGAAATTGTTTAGATGACCTTTACTTTTTAATGAACTGCCCTTTACCTTAGTGAAAATTAAGCTGGTTGTTCTGTAATGAGAAGGAAAGGCACTTGCTCTGTTCCGAGATCTGCGAACTGGAATCATAATTCCCAGTCTCTGCTTTCCTCCCACTTCATCCTGTTGGGAAATGTGAATGGATATCTTAATCCCTGAAACATGGTTTGTCATTTGTGTTAATATAAGCAGGACAAACTGTCCTTAATTCTAACATTAATTTTGTAAGTCACCATGATATAAATGGTGAGTGCTCTGCACTGAGTCTGTTACCATAGAAAAGCAAAATGCTGCCTACTCCTGTGCTGCTGTATTGCATTCACACTCTCAGAGTCATGGATGTGGTTAATCTGCTTTCTGTGATTTGCTGGTTGTTTGTAAGAAGTGAGTGCCTCTTAGGAGACTTATTAATGTTTTCTTCCTTGTATTTCATTCTCTGATTAAGAGAGTAAAAAATATTTGCCATGTAAACCTACACTCCCCATTCCACATTGCATCTCTTCCCACTGCAGCTAATTTATTTTTAATATATTGGAAAGTGCTAGTATGCTGTGGTCTTTCATCTCCATATGTTTAAAATGGCCATTAGGAGAGATCAGATTTTCTGCAAAATTCGAGCCTCTGAAGCATTTCTTCATCCCTGGTATTCCTCTGTTCTTGTTTTTACAGTAGCTATTGTCAATCTGCTTTGCTCTGTGATCTGTGGTGGAGAGGGGTCTGTAGCTCCAGATTGCAGTTACCAGAAGGAATGTTTTATTTTGCTGACTAAAAGAAGGCATCTCATTTTCTGAAACCAGGTGGTGTGTTCACCTTTGCTTCTTTTCCTTGCTTGCTTGTTTGCAAACTGTTCAATGAGCTGATGCACTGTTACCATGTGCCAGGTTTAGTCCCAGGAAGATAAGCATGGCAAACTTTTAATAGGCTACAGATAATTTTAAAGAAATAATTTTACTGACAGCAAAGAGACAGTGCTCTGTGTCTAAACACAAGAACTGATCAGCAACTTGCCCAATACAAGCAAAGTGTATTGTCTTGCTTTTATTGTTCTCCAAAGAGGGATCTTTTTGGAATTTATTACTGACAAATGCTTAGGAGATTAACCTGTTTTCTTAATGGTAATTTATAGTGGTGGTATAATCTGCTCTATGTAATGCTCCCTTCCCCAGAGGAAATGAAAACAGGTCCAGCATTAAGAAACCCTGTTGCTGTGGGTTTGTCCTCACTGATACTTATGCCCATCAGTGGAAGTGTTTTTGATTCCCCCTGCAGGAGAGGCACCCCTCCATGTGTGTGGGCTAGACTGTTCCTGGAAATATGCCATAGGACAGAGGGGTAGTGCTTAGATTTTCAGTGTGCTTAGGCAAGGCCTCCCAAGGTATATTTATGACATTAGATGGGTGAAGGTGGTGGAATATGTCAGTGCATGCAGCCCCTTTCTCCTTTTATTTATTTACTTAGTTAGTTTGTTGAATTAAAGCTGATTTTAACAGGGATAGTCAAAGGAACATTCAGCATGTTTTGGAAATTCCCCGTGGAGCAGTCTTTTCAACAGCACAGCTTAGTGGTAAAGTTGCTGCTATAGCCAGGAGTAATAAAGCAGCAGGGTGCTGATAGCTCGATGAAAACAGCCTCTAATTTCCTGTGTCTCTGTTAAAGACTTCCCTCTCCTGGTGGGAGGGACATCCATGTGCAGCTTGGCCAGGGACGTGCCAGTCATTCTGCAAAGCCACATCTCTGGAGCAGCACTTCTAAGAGCTCCTTTTTGCAGCTGGAAAATCAATCCACAAAGCAATTTTTACTTATTTATTTCTAATGGACTCCTTTGAGTTGCTTGAGGTCAGCACACAAAATCATTAAGTTTCTACATTAGCATGACATGACGTAACCACAGGTACCCTGCAGAACTCTTGGTGGATAAACCTCAGCACCCAGAACATCCTCTCTCCCCCCATTCCGTGTCTCCTGCTTAGTGGGGATAACAGCCAGTGGTTTCAGCTAGGGATTATATTAACATCCAAAACACGGCTTTCTCCACAGTATCTGGGAACAATGGGAACTACAATTAGCAGGGAAGACAGGATATAAATGTTTTTATAGCTGAGGAAAATGGTTGGAAATGAGTTAATTCTGATGGATGTGCAGGTAGCCAGACATGCGGAAATGTGGTAACATTTATCACACAGCCTGCAGTTTAGTTTGCTTTCTATTTAATTTGCTGCTACTCTTGGGCCTGTGCTTGGGTGGGGAAAGAAGAGGATCCAAAGGCTCTTGGATTTTTTCTTACACGTAATTTAATCAGTGGGCTAATACTTGGATATATGTAGGCTGGGTGACACTAGGGGAGTTGACCAGACTGGCTCAGGAACTCGTGTTGGGCTTGGTTTTATTCCTGGTTTTCTCTTACTTAGGAAGAAGCCTCCTACTAGGAGACCCAAATTATTCCTCCAGCTGTTAGATAGGGGTGGGGTCTTTCCATTTCCTAAACTTTCTGTCTCAAATCTCTGGTTTTTTTAGATAAAGAAAAATAAATGTATGCTGTTACTTCTAATAAAAACTGAACTTGCTGATGGCTTGAAGAGGATAAATTTGACCATGTCACCTAAGAAGATGTGTCCCCAATATTGTCCAGTTTTTAAGCCCCTAAGAAATCTTACCATCATTTCTAGCTGCCATGTACAAGTTATTGTTTAAGCAACATTTTGTTAATAAAATGTTTTGCAATTCAACCTTCTGTTGAGCAGGTAGGGCAGGCTAAATGAACTAAAGATAAAATTAGGGTTGGTGGAAGGATAATGGATCTTAGACATGCACATACCTTGTAAATTTAGGGTGAATCAAGTAGCTGCAGAGCTTAATAAAAACAAGAAGAAAAAGGAGAGGGGGGGAAATTGTATTTTCTGGTATTGGGGAATATCAAAACAGGAGTTCATTTTTAGTTTGGGCTTGTACTGTGATATTGTTCTGTTCAGAAGGAAGTGTGTGTGTACTGACAAACTGCTGGCAGCTGACAGAGCCAGAATTGATGTTAATGGTTGGGAAGACAGGGCAATGTAGCCAGTTAACAAAAGAGCTTGATCTGTGCAGAAGATGATTTTGAACAGATACACA
>VYZP01021209.1:7441-48005 GCA_013400635.1 Hypocryptadius cinnamomeus
CAGGCCTAGCAACCCCAGCTTCCTCTGCTGTTCCTCATCAGACTTGTGCTCCAGACCCTTCCCCAGCTCCATTGTCCTTCTCTGGACATGCTCCAGCCCCTCAACATCCTTGCTGAATTGAGGGGCCCAGAACTGGGCACAGGACTCCAGGTGTGGCCTCACCAGTGCTGAGAACAGGGGAAGATGTTTGGCTGTGTCAGTCACTAGGAGCTTTGCCAACTGGCAAATTCCTTTAATTTTATTGCATGAATGAGAGTGGATTTGGACAATGCCATGGCATCAATGGCTTCACATGATTCCACAATTAAAATAATATATTTACAAGTAACTGCTAGTGTATAACCTAATGTGCTACCATGATTATTTTCATAATATTCAATAAGGTTTTTTTCAGGGCAAACCTACAGTATCCCTGTTTTGAACAGTTATAGTTCCACACAGGCACCCTGAGCAAAGCAGAAACATTCACTGGAAATGTGCATCAGAAGACACACAGACTGTACTAACTATACTTTCTTCAGATGGTCTTCATTTGACACAGCTCATTCATGAGAACCTGGGGGATTTTATGATTAATTACCTAAAATATTTTAGGTAATTTGCATGTTCCCATTCAATGTCTTTGATCCAGTCCTGGATGTTATAGGGGGTTACACGGTTCTGTTTGGGTGGCTTGTGTATCCTTGTTGCCATTACATCAGGAATTCTGATTTTTTTTTTTAATGCCATCGCATTTGGTTTGTTTTTTTTTTTAAACAAAATCAATGCTTCCTTGCTGCCAGCTTCAATATCTCTACATTTTTTTCCAGACATGCAACTGCCACAAGACACCCAGTAAAATCCCTGCTCTTTAAAATCTCTTACATCTCTCACCTTTGCTTGTAGTTGCTGCAGTGGTTTCACTTACCGTATTCCATAAAGGAGCTTACTGGATTGATTTTTACTCTCTTCAGAGGGAGCAATGCCTTGTGTTCTGTTCAACCTATTACATTGTCTATCCATTGTGGAATAATTGGAAGAAGATAATAATGATGCTGCCCTGCCACCAAAGTACTTGCAACCATATTTGTTCATATGTGCTAAGTGCCTTGCTAAATTATGCCCTTACATACACATGAACAACGTTCCTGGGTTTACAGGGAAGGAAAAAAAAAAAGGGAACATGAATATGTCATCCAAATCTTTTCCTGGCATTAGTTTTGCAATTGAAGGCCAACCATTTCAGACTGGCACTTAGAGAAAACATCATCTTTCTAATTAAATTTGCCATGGAGAAAAGAACAGTGGTTTTACTGTGCCCTTTTTTATATGATGAGAATTTTATGATTTTGTAGTAGGCCGAAGAGCTGAAAAGGCTAATGAATTATTACAAAGAACAGTATGAAGTCTTTCTTTCTTAAACTTTGACTTAAAGGACAGTTCTTATTCATAAATGGCTTTTGCAGCTGCTCATTGGGTTAGGTGGAACTGGGAAAGCTGGCAAAATAACATGAACAAATTCAATAAAGAGTGGAAAATAAAAAAAAGAAGAGGTTCATCTTGGAAAATTTGGTAGAGCTGTAGGAAAACATCCAACAAGAGGAAGAAACCTGCAATATCAGTATGTAAGAGTGAAAGCAAACAGTAAATTACATATGGTTTTACAGAAAAGTGTAAAAACAAAGCCCACAGAATTTAAGCCTCCTTGTGAAGGATCCCATTGCTGAGGAAGGAGCTAACACAATTCTCTACCATTTCTTTGGTGTGACTACTGTGTGCATACTACTTAACTAGGTCATGCCTGGGATATTTTTGGGAATCTTCCTGTTAGAAAATTACACTGAAGGGAATTTTAAAAAGAGCAATTAAAATAATTAAAGAGATGAAGGGATTGATTTATAAGACAAGATCAAAAGATCTGGAATATTAAAACATATTTCACAAATGCTTGGAGTTTGGATGACATCACATTGTTAAGATTAGCACAGACTGTTTGGAAAGAGTTTATTCCGTGTGAGGTTACCTGCGTATTTTGAAACTAGTAGAAACTGCAAAAGTTGGGAAAAAAGGTTGAGGTACCAGTGTTTGAAAAGCTTTGTGCTGAAAATCAAGGGCAGAGACCATACCCTCTACAGGTAGATTGGACAGATTAGATAAAAGACACCAGCTGATGAGAACAATCTTGCACTGGCAAATAGTTGGGACAAAGGCTTTGCACAGTGTGGAATAACCTGCGCTAGATGTGTGGTTTAGCCTCTGTTCTTCGTGCAGGACCACAGCAGGCTGAAATACCAAGTGTTTCAAGTCTCAGGTGTTTTTAATCAGGGTGTAATAGCATTTTTAACCACAGGTTCCCTGTTCATCCTCTCTGACTACATCCATCTCTGTTCATTGTTCTGAAGATATTTCACCTACAACTGCCACAACCCTAAATTCCCCTCAGGAATGAAAGATAAACCAAACTTCTTCTTATACACAGCTAAGAAATGTCCTTTAAGAAAAATAATCATTTTCCATATGCTTATAACCTGTTCAGAAATTCATTTACTTCTGGTCCTTCTGAGTCCAGCCTGGGGCTCACTAGGGTTGTTTGACAATAGTAGACTTTTTCTCCTGAATGGCTAAAATTTTCTAAAGTGATGACACATTTAAGACAGGAGTTCACAAAGGTTGTGTTCACCCTTGTTTAGAAACACTTGTATATCTCATGGCTTTATCACTTGGGAATAATGTGGCCATCTTGCAATGCTAATTCAAACCTTGAAATTAAATGCATCTATCTAAAATATGCATACACATGAGTTCTCTCTCCGTGCCTGGTTCTGTATATTCAAAGTATTGTTAAACATTAATGCAATACAATTAAATAAGCAGAATAACATGTGCAAACACATTACCCCAAGCTGAAGTGCCTGCTAGAAGATAGTACCAAAATGGGAAAAGCAGGGGCTGCAAACAGAAGAGGGGTAGAACTTGGTACAAACCCCTGGAAGTGTTTTCATCCTCTTCATTGTTTGTGCATCTGGATCAGTTTTTCCCTAGGAATTTTATTTTTTTGAACACAGCTCTAGTTCTTAAGTATTTGCTTATCATTGACAGAAGTCATGGTAAATTTTGAGAGGTAGGAGAGGGAAGATAATACTTCATTTTGGAAAAATATTGGTGGGGTGGGATGAGAGAGGGTCTTGTAAGTTAATGGTTGTTTTAGAAATTATTTGAGGTGACAATCTGGTATCATATTTGTGACCAAACATGAAATTCGTCACTTTGTGAAACAGCATTATCTTATTATATGACGTGAAATTCATGTTTTCTAGAGGTGAATAACTATTTAATACAGCAAAGAAAACTAGAACTGATTATTGTAATGAATTTACATCTTTAATTCTTATTTCTACTTTTGTGTCTGAGCATGTTACTGTTTACTAAAACAAATACAGTTACACCCCCCCCTCTCTTGGATGCTTTCTATCTAATATGTAGGCTTGCTGGGGCATAGCTCTAGAGGCTTAAAAAAAAAGAGAGCAAACTGTCAATTTCAAATTAAATTTAGGCAGTTTGGAGACTACGTCTTACTGGAAATTATGAGAAAAATCTCTAAAAACAAGCGTATTGAGTTCAACGGGAAACTTAGGTAGATTACAAGATGAATAAAGGCTCTTTTTTTTTCCTTTTTTTTTTTTAATTCCAAAGAAAGACCCTGGAGAATCAAATTATATCATAGGATGTAAGACTTCTCACAGAACAAGAGAACAATTTCAGGAAGTTAGCGAACTCAGATAAGAGTTAATTACTTAAATAAGTGCTACCATAAATTACAGCAGCTATTATACTCCCTGCTTTTTGAGAACCCTCTGCTGGATTTTAGCCAGAGTGCTGTGTGTGAACCCTTGGGGTTTCCATTGGTCCAGATAGACTCTGGTCTGTTTCCTTTGGGCAGAGGTTATTTACCATGGAGGTGAGACCTTAAGTTCAGTCATCCCAGGATCCTGGTCATCCTGCACATCTTCTTTAGGGACACCTTACTTGCATTAAAAAACTCACTAATCAGGTTTCAATCTTGACAGAAACTAATGAATTATTTTGATAACACTGAGAAGTTGCGACAGAAACCACTTACAGACCCTTCCTTACCTTTACCTTCCAGCAGCATCCTCTAAGCTTAGCCCATGTCGTACCTCTAACCTGCACATATTGGGAGGTTTGGGGTTGGGGTTTTTTCCTAACTGCCAAAATGCCACAGACCTAACAGAGTTTCTTTCTGTGTTTCTCTGTAGGTGTTTGACCATTCAGTAGAATTCCCCAGAATCCTAATGAGTATTTCCTCACGCCCAAACCAAATACAAGGAAAGGCTAGGTGAACACTGCTTTTCC
Organism: Hypocryptadius cinnamomeus; assembly: GCA_013400635.1. Classification (NCBI taxonomy): domain Eukaryota; kingdom Metazoa; phylum Chordata; class Aves; order Passeriformes; family Zosteropidae; genus Hypocryptadius; species Hypocryptadius cinnamomeus. Next base: position 11,795 of record VYZP01021209.1, read on the forward strand.
ATCCCAACCACAGTCTTGCCTGTGAACTTACCACACGATGCAGCAAAATTTGATCAAACTTTTCTTTAACATCCATGTCATCTCTCAGAACAATTACAGCCTATAAGAAATCCCTCTTGGTGTTTGAAAACAGACTTTGAGGAACCTTTTTTATAACTCCTATCAGATAATATCCCCTATTCACTCTTTGTCCCCAGTCATAATCTGATCCCATGGGCAGCTCATCAGGTGATTCCCAGTAGCACATCAGATTATCATCCTCTTGGATAGCAACCAAAGGACTTGTCTGTCCTCCTGTCGTGCCTGTCACATTGTCTGGCTGCACCTCCTCAGGATCGATAGGGCCTGCCAGTGCTAGTCTTCTTTTATCACCTAAGCTGCAGAAGTTATGTCCAATGGCTGCATCGGCTTGCTAGAATATCTAAACCACTCCCAAGTGGTGACTTACAGAGTACAGGACAGGACCTGTGGTTCACAATCAAAAAGAACTAACAGAAAAAATTGGATTCTGATGCTTCATTTCCCCCCACACAAAGCAGAATGACAGCAAGCTCAGGTGAGGTCAGATAACCAGTGCTAGGGGTGGCTGTGTGTGACATGGTTGGGACTCCAGGATAGCCCTTGTTACCAGCAGCAATACAACAGAATCATTTGTCTATTGCATTAAGCTGGTTTTGGTTGCTTTCTTGGGGTTGGGTTTTTTTCTGTTCTCCTTCTGTTTTGTTTATATGTCCTAATAATTACTGTCACAAAACCAGTAATGCAGGTTTCCCCAATCCCTTCAAGTTACAGCATCCTGTCTATTGATTATAATTTCCTGTGATATGCAGGTGATTTCAGGAAGAGGTTACCCTTAGATATCCGAAAACACCTGAATAGATAAATCCCCTCTTTTTCATCACAGCGCTCTGTGTCCAGTGGACACCATTCTCCTTTCTGCAGCTACAGTTGAAACAATGTAAATATTATAGAAAACCTGATCAGGGTGAAGTAATTTCTTTTATACCTTGTAAAGCTCTTTATATTAGGGAAAAATATACATGGGGGGATAATTTGTAATCCTAGCCTCTCATAACATGAAGAAAATAATATTCTTTCTGATCAAAGGGTTTTTTAGGGAGGGAGGGAATCCCTGCACAGAGAAGAATGGATGGTAAATTGATTAAAATTAGAGTAATGAATTCATCCAGACAGCATGGAGGCAGTAGAACAAATGAGCAAAAGAGAGGAAGTGTAAAAAAAATACAATAGAAAAGATGTTTTACCTTAACTAGACATCAGTAATATGTACTTTATATGCATGTTTTACAATATTATTTCTCATGAAGTTGCTCCTTTTAGTTACCTTTTCCAATTCTCTTTTGAGTGATGATGCGTCAGTGTGCACTCTGTGAGAAATGCTGATAAATTATAGTGCGAATTTTATTCTCATATCTGTATTGTATACTGGATTCAGGCCTTCTTACATGAAATTCTGTTGCCACTGAAGTCAGAGACAGACTTAATGCCACCTTCAAGGGAGCCAGAATGTCAGTATTTGTCTGGTGCACTGCAGACAAGGTTAGACCAATACTCTTTTTTACCTGATCATTTGACTTTTCAGGCAGAATTGGATGTAACAGCATTCAAAATATGAAACCAAGGAGAATGAACAAAATGCTTAAATACATGCCAATAACTCGTACTAGCTACAATTAAGTCATAAACTCAACTCAACCCCTCAGAACTCTATAAGGGGTATTACTCTGTTGATGATTTCAGCTTTCTTACTGTGAGACAAGGTATTACCATTATGCCTGTCATGAGTGAACCTTTTGATTGCGCGTGCAATACGAATTCCAAGTCAGAAGATGGTCTCTTCTGCAAAGGGATTTCCAGATTAAAGAAAGGTGCCTGTCTAAATAGGCCAACATGCCAGTGCAGAACAGCTGTTGCATGTCAGGCTCTCCTGTGCACCCTGTTCATGAAACTTATCTCCTCTAACTCAGATGTCTACAATCCAGAAGCCTGTATTTGATCTGGTTGTCTTGACTGCATTCAGAAACAGCAGAGAGCCAGTTTTAAGATGTAGTTAATCTCATCTGCAGTTTAAACCAGATCAGATAAAAAGTGTTCTGCTCCTATCTGTTGTCTATGAACAGTTCGGGTGAATTCCACATTCTTGGAGTGCTTTGAACAGATTGAATTAATTTCCTTCTATTCACTGATACTGACAACATGAAATGAGAATTGCCATGTGGGGATGAGAGCCATGATTACTTTTTCCCAAGTTTTCTCCTTAGCAGAAACTTTTGTACCAACTTCTCCATTTTCTATTGTAAATATGAAACAGCATCTACTTGGGAAAGGGAGATGAGTTTCCTAGGGGAAAAAACAATACAGTAAGATAATACTGATCAACTCCGCTGGCCATGATCTCATTTTACTTGCTGTCAGACCATCTTTGAGTTCAGTAAATAACATCACAGAAAAAAAGTTGGAAGGGCTTTGTGAAAGACTGTGGTTTTTCACAGTCAGTTCCTCTGAGAAGTTGTCAGGTAACATCTAATCATAAATTTGTATGTTTTTTAAATGCAGTGTAAATCAAAATGTAGAGTCAGGAATATAATCCAAAGTTATTGATCTATAGCTCATCTAAGTACTTTCACAATTAGAGCTAAAACGGATAAACCAAATTTGAAGAAACAGACAAACGTCTAGTAGCTAATCCTCCAAAACCTATGGAAAAATACTGACCCCATTAACAAGGTGATACAATAATAATGTATTGCAATCTGTTACCAAAATTTCACCAGAACTCAATAAAGTAGTTATCAGCAGTAATTACAACAAAGTGCCTTTTGGAATTGACATAAAAATTTTCAGTCTGAAACAGCCTGTTGTAAACATCAGAAAATTTATGTGTCTTTGCAACTCAGAAGTTTGTCAGGTAAGATATACTGATTGCAGAAGCTAGTCCCTACTGGTACCAGCTCAGTCTTTACTAAGATGTCTCTGCTGATACTTTGAGAGAAACTAGAGCAGTGGGGTAGGAGTCAGGAGATCAGTGCTTTAATTCTTAAGTTGCTAATGACTATTGCACCCAAAAAGTGGTGGTAACAGTACTTTCTTTCTCTGTTAGTTTGTACACCCATGAGGATGAAAACCATTTCAGCTGTGACATTTTAAAAAATACAAATTCAACAGGTAGCTCTAAATTTCTCTTGTGAATAATTTATGTGGTATTCTACACAAATTTTCTATAATGGTTCTTTATTACTTGCCTTATATTACTATTTGCCTTATATTACCTGAGTGATTCCTTACACAATCTTTAATATATTCTCCAGTTATTTAACAGGTTAGTTTAGATTTCTTATTTAGGTTCTCTTCTTTACTCTGTTAATTTTAAACTGAAAGAACTTCTGCTGAACACAAAATGGAGTGTAAAGATATTGTCAATGAACGAGCAGTTGTTCAAAAGATAACATGTAGTTTGCTTAGAGCTTTTGGCTGCAACACTTATATAATGACTATTATTGCCAGCAACATTAACCTCAAATACAAGAAAATCAGAAAAGTAATCGGATAGGAATACTTACCATATGTAAAGTTCAAATGTAGGTGGGTTTTTTTTCTTCCCAGCATCAGAATTCTGGAAGGTTTTCTTCAAAGAGGTGAGAGGTGAAGATCTTGAGAGAGAAGATTTTCAAATTTTTAAGGGGATTTCCAATAGAACCTGCAGCTGCTGGTAACACCTGAGGATAATTTTCAAAGGCAGGACTTTTGAGTACTGTATCTATTTTGACTTTTGGGCTGAAAATGGTGAAAGAAATGCAGACTTGGAAAAAGTGATAGAGTGAAAGAATTTCTTATACAGAATTCAAATTGTCATTAATTTCTTCTGTCTGGACAAAATTGGAAGCAAAAAACTCCCTTGATGAGAGTTATGTCAAAGGATAGGCACTGAAGATGACAGTTGCTTCAATAGACAAAGATTGTTCAGCTACACAAAGGAAGGCTATTCATACAGGGTTCTGTAATTTAAGGACTTTGAGTATCTTCTGGAATAACATGCAATTGTATTTTCTTTATTTTAAAGTTTATCAGTTCAGGGTCTTACTTTTGTGAGTGCATGAATCCAGAAAAAAAATCAAGTAGCTATTTTGTTTCCTGTCATTTCCCAATCCCAACTAGACCAGCATGACATGCAAAATTAAAAACATAAGTGAATAGGTAATGTCATTAGAATTTCTGGTGTGGAAACATTTTAATTTTTCAATTAAAACTTGTCAGAAAGGTTGCTTTTATGACCTAAAGCAAATTGTGGGTAATTTAGTTTGGTCTGGCTCCTATGCTTTCAGTGTTTTGGGATTGCTACTATGCAGGGGTTAAGCTGTCAGAAGAAAAGAATGTATTGTTGTACCTGCAGGGTACTAGAAATCCTGGTTAGGTTTCTCTTCTGATCTAGGCAGTGATATGGTGGCCTTGTTTTTGTACTCTGATGAATTCAAGCTGCTGTATTCTGAGTGCTCACTACTTCCTGAACTTTTTTCTATTTTACTGTCTTTTCAAGGGCTTCATCTGTCATAATCAATGATACTGTGTTTCATTGTGCCAAAAGAGCTCAAGCTGGTGTCTTGTCAATGCCAAAACATGCTGATTCAAAAAGATATTTGAGAATGCTGAAATGAAACTCTTGGATTATATTTTCTTCCTGATCCCTGTTTTAAATTGTGCACTATTGTATTTTTCTTCATCACATACTCAAGCTGACAGAGCCCCATGTAACAATAAACAATACGGAACTGCCAGCCTTTAACTTTTACTCTTTGCTTAGGAAGTGTGCGGGAACTAATGACAAAGTGTATGAATTCATTTTTTGACCAACAAATGCTGAATAACAGATTTTGCAACAAAAATGGCTCAGGAAAAGAGAAGATACATTTTCTGTGTGACAGCCACTTCTGGGTATGTCAAACAAAGCTGTAAAACTTAACCAATATGTCATGCAGACTTCTTGGAACAAATTATGCAGTTGCCTGACTCCATTCTTCCAGAAAACTTTGCAGAGTGCAGATTTTATTGCACTCTGACATGGTTACACTGTGGCACTGAGAGCCACAGACACACGGAGCTCTCCTGGTCCATGGGGCCAGTTTTCCTTTGTGTTCTGGGCAGCATAGTGCAGCAGACTTAGTGTGGAGCCTTTGCTGGCTGCAGCACTGCAGGAGTATAGAAGCACACACAGCTCTGCTTTCCCACTCACTGTCCTGCATTGAAACTTTGTAGATGGATTAAAAGACTCGGCCCTAGAGATAACTGCTTATCCTGTCACAAACCAGGCTGGAGGACTGATGCTGGGGTCCCTCTGATCCCCAGGCATGGCACTTGCTGTAGTGCTTCCTAGTGGTATGGAAACAAATCCCATGGGATCACTTGGGAGGGGCTGCAATAGACCTGCAGGAGGAAGCCAAGATGATCAGAGGAAATACTAGTAAGCACCTTACTCTTGAAGTATTCTTCTTCCCTTCTTGTTGGCATTTCTACTGTTGGATCCCTTCTAGTTATGAGACCACATGATTGTGGTTTTGCAGGGTAAACACAAGGGACTCTGAAAAATTTCTTCAATTTCTGAACGAGAAAAATCCCATTATTACTATGCATATAGGACTATTTAGACTACTGACCACTTGGCAACAAATTTGCTTTACTTTCAATTAGATTTATTTGAGGTGCTGGAGCAAGTCCAGAGAAGGGAAAAAGAGGTGGTGAAGGGTCTGGAGCACAGGTCTTATGATGAGCATCTGAGAGAGTTGGGGATTTTAGCCTGGAGAAGAAGAGTCTCCGGGGAGACCGTATCACTCTCTTGAACTACTCGAAGGAGGTTGTAGCCAGGTGGGGGTCAGTCTCTTCTCCCAAGCAGCAACTGACAAGACAAGATGAAATGGTTTTGAGTTGCACCAAGGGTGGTTTAGATTGGATATTATGAAAAATTTCTTCACTGAAAGCATTGTAAGGCATTGAAACAGGCTAGCCAGGGAACTGTTGGAATCACCATCCCTGGAAGTGTTCAGGACCAGGTGGGTAGGGCACTGGAGGATATGGTTTAATGTTGAACATGGTGGTGGGACTGGGTTGATGGTTGGGCTTGAGGATCTCAAAGGTCTTTTCCAGCCTTAACCATTCTGTTGTTTTCCTATTGTTTTTCTTTCTCATTCATGAATAATATCAAGATAAAAACACATGAAATTTGTTTTCTGTGTTTTGTTCAAAATGTAAATGGTACTTTTTGATGGGAAAGAGACCATAGTTCTCTGCTTGTAGGCAATTCTGGTCAAACTGTGTCTTGTGAGTAGCATCAGCTTTAGGCTTACTTCTATTAGTAAGCCTCACTTATACCTTTATAATAATTCATGGAGCTCAACTTTAAGGGATAGTGCATGTGTTATTGCCAGAGTAGTCCTATTCATATGACATCCATCAGGCATGGCATATTCCATTGCTTGGATCATGTGCAGTCTGTCTGAATGGTAGCCTCCAGTAACACATTTACAGTATATCCTTCTGCTGAAAACAACACACAGCTCTATTTATAAACTGTTTAGGAGTTAAATGTCCCATAAGTGTTCCAGCCCTTAAAAGCAAGCATTTCCACTTCCAATGTATTACTGAAATTACCACATTTATTCACAAATCATTCTCTGGGCTAGTTTTATCAATTCTAAACCACAGCTGAATCAATGACATTTTCTCCCTTCATCTGGCTTTCAGTCAAGCCCACAATCACTTTCCCTGTGTGCCTTGAATGTTTAATTGGTAAACACTGCAGGATAATATTTAACTACAAATAAAAATCTATCATTACTGCCATGTTATAAACACATGGGGAANGGGGGTCAATCTCTTCTCCCAAGCAGCAACTGACAAGACAAGATGAAATGGTTTTGAGTTGCACCAAGGGTGGTTTAGATTGGATATTATGAAAAATTTCTTCACGGCAAGCATTGTAAGGCATTGAAACAGGCTAGCCAGGGAACTGTTGGAATCACCATCCCTGGAAGTGTTCAAAAACATGTGGGTAGGGCACTGGAGAACATGGTTTAATGTTGAACATGGTGGTGGGACTGGGTTGATGGTTGGGCTTGAGGATCTCAAAGGTCTTTTCCAGCCTTAACCATTCTGTTGTTTTCCTATTGTTTTTCTTTCTCATTCATGAATAATATCAAGATAAAAACACATGAAATTTGTTTTCTGTGTTTTGTTCAAAATGTAAATGGTACTTTTTGATGGGAAAGAGACCATAGTTCTCTGCTTGTAGGCAATTCTGGTCAAACTGTGTCTTGTGAGTAGCATCAGCTTTAGCCTTACTTCTATTAGTAAGCCTCACTTATACCTTTATAATAATTCATGGAGCTCAACTTTAAGGGATAGTGCATGTGTTATTGCCAGAGTAGTCCTATTCATATGACATCCATCAGGCATGGCATATTCCATTGCTTGGATCATGTGCAGTCTGTCTGAATGGTAGCCTCCAGTAACACATTTACAGTATATCCTTCTGCTGAAAACAACACACAGCTCTATTTATAAACTGTTTAGGAGTTAAATGTCCCATAAGTGTTCCAGCCCTTAAAAGCAAGCATTTCCACTTCCAATGTATTACTGAAATTACCATATTTATTCACAAATCATTCTCTGGGCTGGTTTTATCAATTCTAAACCACAGCTGAATCAATGACATTTTCTCCCTTCATCTGGCTTTCAGTCAAGCCCACAATCACTTTCCCTGTGTGCCTTGAATGTTTAATTGGTAAACACTGCAGGATAATATTTAACTACAAATAAAAATCTATCATTAGTGCCATGTTATAAACACATAGGGAAATTCCAGTTTAATTTTCTGAAATTGCTTGCTTGCAGCACTAAATATGTGGGATTAAACTGACTTTGAGAGAATGCTGAGAAGCAATAAGATGCTTTTGGCCTGGTGCTGTTTCTGAAGGATTTGCAAAGATACTATCATGCAGCATTTTAGTCATGACAGGAATGAACTGGAAATTTCCTGAGAAGAGGTGGTGGGTAGGTAAAAGGTTGCTATAAAACCTTAAACCTCCCCTAAGGTCATATTGCAGACGGCTTGAAATAACGAATCTTAAAAACATGTAGTGCAACTGTGGTGTAAATACAAAAAGTGATGCATGAGTGAGTAGACAAGGAAATAATAAAAAACCACAAAATATTTAAAAATGAGGGAGAAGCAGTGACTATCTATATGACCTCTCTTTAATCCTTACACTCTTTCTGCAGTTTCAAGTCCCAGCCATCTCTCCCATTCCCCCTTTCAGCTTCCTGTCCCTCAGTTCCTTTCTCTCTTCTTTCTTTCCTGTGATCATCACTTTAAATCTTTGCTGACTGGAGGCCTCGTTCTTCAATACTCTCCCAACTATTTCCCCTCCACCAACTTGATTTTTCATTTACTGCATGCTACTCCAGCCCTGCTTCTGTCTATAGCTCTTTGATACTTGATTTTCCTTAATATCTTTCATTTATCTCAGCATCTTGATCTGTTATTTCAAAATCAGCAGAGCTTTCTCCATGTTCCTGTTCAAACACTTTTGTCCAACCTGTTCTGAATGCAGCACTGTTTGTTCTCAGTGCTTCTTCCTTCCTTCTTCTCCTAAACCATCTTTTATTCTATTTGATACCATCATTTGCATTCCCTCCTGCTGAGTCCTTTGTAGGATGTTCATTCCATCAGTTTCTGATTTCCCTGCTGTTTACAACTGCCTTTTCTTGCTCTGTCTCCACTGTTGCTGACTTCTTGACTGAATTAATTTTCAAAATGCATGCTGCTGTTGGAGTTTGGACTGTGTGACAGGGATCATGTTTAAGACCTAGTTTCTCTTTTCTAAAAATCAATTTTTCCAGTGCACACTACTTTCAAACCATCTTTGTATCAGTACTTGGAGCCCCCCTCTCCAAACAGAGTTATATCCTCATGTCATTGCACTCAGAAAAGGGAGTTTCTACACAGAGAATTTACGATCCAAATATTGAAAATAAAAGGGATCAGCAAAACACCAAAATGTTATTGTTCCTCTTTTACATGGGCTGAGCTGAAAGTTTAATTCAGGTCTTGTAAAACTTAGTCCAGTTTGTTAATGGTGGAAATATTGTGTTACTCAAACCATCATCTCCTTGGTTCTCAAGAAGTAAAACCAAGCCTGGGCAGATGTGGAGATTTTCTCAGCACCTGCCATAGTTACTCAGCATCACATTTAAGGTGCTGTCAATTTTTATGACAGATGTATTGCAGGCTTTACTGTGAAGTGCAGTCATCCAGTAGAAACTGGTCCAAGGCACTAAACCAGGCTGCTATTATTTCAGCTGTCCAGGAAACTAGTGTGGTTGTGTGTGATAATATGGTTAGTCTCCTAACTAGCACCTGTCTTCAGTTTTTCCAACCTTTTTTTTTTTTTTTTTTCAGTGAGAAGTAAATCAGAGTCACATACACAAACACAAATGTTAGTGTGTGGTAAGCAATGGTCCTGGTGTGCAAGCTGGCTCTTCTAAGAAGACTTAATTTTCTGTTCTCTTGCATTGGAAAAATAAATCCTTTAGACTGAGAATTCTAGAAACTTATCCAGGTTCAGTCCTGACTTTCCAGAATCTTGGCTGGATCTTTACATGATGCATGTAATGCTTATTCACTATAAAAACATCTTTCTTCCTACAGCAAATCATCCTTCAGTGTGAGTCCAGGTTTCTGCCCAATATTGCTAATGACCTCAAGGGAGATAAAGCATTAAGCAATAGATTGTATGAAAGTATGTAACCTGGTATATATAAGCTAATAATCTCTGGCCAGAAGTGCAGCCTTTCAAATAGTTGCCACTGCTGGCAAACTGTACGTAATTACAGAGGGAGTCATCGTTCTCTAAGCAGTCCTTGTCAATCATATCAGCACAGTCATTTCTTTCTAAGACATGTAAAAACCAGAAAGTCTGACAAATATATTTGCTAATTAAGTCTCCAGCTAAATCAAGAGCAAAACACAGATGCCATGCTTCTCTCCTTTGCTTCCTGCTGGCTGCATAGGAATGGCTTGTTGAGAAATTATCACTTTTTCATTTAAAATCATGTATTACTGACACGACAAAGGCAGGCAGATACTAATAACTCTGCAATGTGGTTCTGGATTTGTTAGTGAGAAGTTGAAGTCAAAATGAAGAGGTGGGGGAGGTGCTGGGAAAGGCAGGAGGTGGAAGAAATACAGGTTGTGAATTCAGTGTCAAACTGGTAATCATAGAATCACAGACTGGTTTGAGTTGGAAGGGACCTTGAAAATCCTCTCATCCCAAGCCCCCTGCCATAGACAGGAACACCTCCCACTAGACCAGGTTGCTCAAAGCCACATCCAGTCTGGCCTGGAACACTTCAGAGACATCCCCAACCTGGAAAACCTGTTCCAGTGCCTCACCACCTTCACAGTAGTGAATTCCTTCCTAATACACAACCTAAATGTGCCCATTTACAACTTAAACCCTTTCCCCCTTGTCCTGTCACTGTGCACCCTTGTGAAAAGTCCCTCTCCAGTGAATGAATGGGCAGTCAGCTGTGACAGGGAGGTTGTATCTCTAATTGGCTTTCCAGCCTTCAAACTTGATCTTGGCAGAAAGACAGAGAAAAGGCTAGTGAGCAATTCTGAAGGTAAAAAGTGATTATTTACAACTACAGCAGAGATGTGTGGTGTGGGAGGTGGACAGGGATGATGTGAGGCCACACACGTAATTGAGAATGCCTGTCTTCAGGCATACATTTTTTTTATTTCTAAGCCTGTTCCAGACAGGTTGATTTCTAAATCACTATCTTAATCATTAGTACTTTTTAGCATTATTGTTTCCTTTTTAAACTCTTTTTATTGTAATTGTTACTTTAAAAAATAAGAAGAGATTGTTAGCTCCAGATACCTAGCAATTAGAAATTATTCACCATCATGTTTGAGTGATCTTAAAGACACACACATATATAAGAAGAGATATTGTGTTACTAGACTAAAATACTTTAAAATTGTGAATGATTAAGACCAATTCTTACAAGTTTTAGAACATGTTCTAAAACATTCTCTGGAGGAATGTGGTGTGCATGAGTAAAGACCTTTTGAGTACGGTAATCAGCCACAAACCAGTGTTTATTCACACAGAGCTTTTTATTCATAAATGTGCCAAAGAAAGAAAGAGGGAATAAGGCAGTGTAGGAACCAACACCCATTATTCTGTTCTACTCTCTACTGCCTGTGTGGGTGCTCTGAGCAATCCTATCTATTAATATGGTCCTGCAACATGGCTGTGGAGCAGGCTGTGCCCTGGCTGCTCACCCAGGCTGGGTCTGCAGTATGTTGGTTGAGAAGCAGCCCCAGAGGCTGGTGCTCCTCACATGGTTTATCTGTGGTGGTATGTCTGTCTTTGCTGACTCTAGAGAGAGGCCAGGGTGACTTTCCAAATGCCTAAAGCAAGTGACTCAAGCTAGGTGGGGTTCAGTCCCTGAATTCCTCCCCTCACAGCAGCAGCCTGTTCAATCAACAAGCATCCCTGAAAACTTGTTACAGCCCAAAGCAAAAAAAACCTTCCAAATTCCATTTGATTGCTACATCCTTATGCTTCAATACAAAATAACTTTTACAAGATGTGCTTGAAGAACAGGGCTATGTCTTGCACTACAGAAGTAGAGCTTTGCAAAATGCATTAACTACAACAAGAGAAGCCCCTTGCTTCACTCTGTATGTTGAAGCAACTGTTTTCCTCCTTCAGTAGGTCCAGTTCTGACCCAGTTCTTTAGGCCATGCCACCTTATTCTGCTGTCACTTTAACACTCCATACTCCCCTCCATATAGGGCCAGGATGTTTCCCACTATCATCAGTGTAGCCAGACCATGCCTGTGGCGAACAAGGGTGGAAGGATGGAGTCCTTCATGTTTCCATATTGATAAGAGTCTTACTGCTTGTGCACAATATAGCTCTGTTTTCACAGGCATATCATATTCAGAGTCTACTTCAAGAACTCATTTTAATTTGGACCTACAATTTCCTGGTATAAGGTCAAATTGTCTGGCTGCAGTGTTAGATTTCGTAGGACAGCATTCCAAAGCCTGGGATGCACAAGCAAAAATTTCTAGTTTCAGATGCCCAACTGACTAATAAGTTAAGCTGTTCTTAAGACAGCTGACTTGCCTCACAGCTACACAACAGCAAGCTTTTGGTGCTGATGCAAGAAGGTCAAACGTTTGGAGCAGTTGAAGAGGAGACAGCCCATTTCAAAGCTCCTTTGTTCATAAGCTTCCATGGCCCAAGCTGCACACTCCTTAGACTTGGAAGAAAGTTAAAACATTTTTTTAAACATTGAAAAGGTATTTCAGCAAATTCTGTAGAAAAGCAGAATAGCTTTTCAAATATTAAAGCAATTTTATTCTTTAAAATAAAAGCTTTTTCCCCCAAAGCTTAAAATTGGCAGCATTTCTTTAACACTCCTCTCCAGCAAGAAAACACCTCATTCTTACATGGTTTGTATGCATCTGCAGATACAGCAAAGATTAAAAAAACCCCCAACAACCAAGACACAATTTAAAACACTCCTGGAAACTTCGTGGCTCTGTCCTGGAAATTTTAAGTAGGTCCTGGCCACTCAGGGTACTAAACTCACCTACAGTATTACATAAACTGTTCTGTTTAGTGTTCACTAAGCAGACACTGCATTGTACCCAGGCTGTTTCCCATCTGCTGTATCCTGCTCCCACCCCTGCACACAGCATTTACAAAGACAGAACTAACCCCTGCTGCATTTTGTGGGATGCTGGATTATAAAATTTCACACTGAGACTGAGTGCTATGCTGAGCCTCAAGCAAGAGGAGCAGCACGTGTCGCTGCCAGACCCCAGCCTGGATGTTGTATGTGAGCTCTTCTGCCAGGGCTGGGCATGTGCAGAAGAGCTTGGGGCTATTTTGGGTAAAAATCTGAGCTAGTTCTGGAGGGTTGTTGACCTCAGGGTAAGAAAGGTCTTAATGGGACAGCTTAGTGAGATCTACTGGCCTAAGTCCCTGCTGAGGACTGCAGGTGCCTCTCTGGGGCTGGCCCTGGTGAGAGCTGTGGGTCACACAGGGCAGCACAGCAGGACAGATTCCGGTCCTGCAGGGTGGCCTCACATCCCAGGCCCAGACAGAGCTGCTCAACCACTTTTCTTCACTGCAAGTTGTGTTTTATGGATCTGACAGTGCCCCTCCACTGCAGCTACAGCCTGTACGGTTCACAGCTGTACAGGACACTAACAGTCATTACTTTTATCTCAACTGATGTTAGTGCAGGCCAGCAGAAGTCAACCAAGTGCTTATCAAATTCATATCTCTGTGTATACACAAACCCAGGGCAGAAGACAAGAGGTTCATTCTGCCTTTTAACTCCTTTTTGATCTAGAAGAGTGCCTTCACTTAAGGGGCTTTCCCCCTCAATTTATTTACCTATTTGTAATTAATAATAAAAATCATTATTTTTAAACTTGCATAACCATTACTTTTCTGGATTATTTTTGCTATTTTACATCAGAACATGACAGGTTTGGTTTCATGACCACACATATGAGAACAGAGTGATTTCTACATTTAGTGTCACATTTAGTATCACTTCGTTAAATTACGCGGTTTTATTTTTACACCATCATTTGCACATGCTAAAAGAGAACCCCTCTAAAGTAACCCTGTAAGTGAAAGATAAAATGTTCTCTTCAGAATGGCTTTTGGTGTTTTCAATGAAAATGAAAAAAGAAAAAGAGGTTAAAAAAATTGTGCAGTTCCAGTTAGTTAAAATCTCAACTGAACAACAGGTTTCTGCATTTTTATGAAAAATTACCATTTGGTAATATGCTGAAGTTTTCACAACAATTACAGTAATATTTTAACTTCTGGTCTAACTTCTGGTTCAGCTCCACTTAATTGCAGAGGTTGGTGGTACACAGAGGCCAGTTAGGTTAACGCTCTCCTTAGGAATACCTTTGAATATAAATGTTGGAAAAATAACCAGAGCTTTTATCTATAACAAAATAGTCTTATCTGTGTTGGTTCTCTAAATGAAACAGTGAATTTTATTGTAAAAAGCACACTATGCAAGTTTTGGGTTCCCCATTTTTTCCTTCTTTCAGCACTGCAGCACATTTAGCACTGCAAGTGCCAGAACATTTCCAGGGAATAAATTCAAGCATCCAATAAAGAGCAATAAAGAGTCAGAGTAAAGAAAAAAAAAATTGTTGATATAAGCAGTGGCAAGTACCCAGGAACTTATGGTTTATAATGCACATTCATAATCTTTGTTGATTTTGCAGCAATGGTAGAGATACAGGTGGTTTGGCCAAGTATCTGCTAGTTATTCAAATAGCTACAGGAATGAAAACAAAGCCAAGGGGCAAAACATTTAAAAAACTGATTTTCTTAATAATTGCATTTGTAAGGTTAACTCATGCTGAAGGGGGACTGTGGAAACAGGAGGAGAAAAGTTCTGACTTTGCATCCAGACTAACTGAAAGTCAGATTGGTCCTGATCCTCAGTCAGGGAGAGGGACAAAACTGAAGTCTGAACATCCTGAACTGCTGACTAGGACAGGCTTTTATTCCCCTCTGATTTTGCTACCAATGTGTTTCTACCAATGACTGAAGTTTGTTAGTTCTAGTCAGGTCAGCTCTATAAATGCTTCAATGGGAAGAAAAAAGTAGTAAAAATGCTGTGGAGTTATTAATGATTCTGTAAATGAACAAACCACCTCACTCTATCACTCCCTTCCCTGACTTTATCCTGGTTTTAACTCTCTCATTTCTTTTCTCCTGCAAGTTTAATCCAGTCAAATGCACAGTTGTGGCACTTGGCAGAGATGATCTCAGACCCCTCACAAGCCTTGTCTCTACCTGGTGCCTCTACAGCCTGAGACTGATGGGATTTTCCTCATAACATCAGCCTTCCTTTTTTCTTGCTGTAGGTAAGGCAGCAGCACTAATTTCTGCTGCTTCCAGGCCTGAGGTCAGTGCAGGAGGAGAATGAATGTATTCTGCTAGCCTGACTTTTGTAACAGTCTGGATCACACTATTCTGCATAAACAGAAAAGCTTAGATGAATTTTATGTCAGATATACTTACTCTAAAAGCCTCATAGTCTACTGTAATTCATGAGCCAAAAAGAAAAAAATACAAGGAAGGAAAGGAATCTGTTTGGCTTGATTTGTTGCCCACGTGCAAGCATCTGGTGTGATACAAAATGCCCTCAGGTACCTTTCCAAGTATCCAGCAGCTGGTCCAGAAAGTCTTTGATCTCCAGTAGGGTCTCACCCACATCTGGAAGCCCCATGTGTAGGTCTCAGAAACCCTGGGACTCATCCACCAGGAGACAAAAGGAGACAAGTGGGGGATGAGTTTCAAAATGTTCTTTCAAGTCAGATTTTTAACCGAAGAACACCTTAGGATTCCTCAGACCAGATGCCTGCATGGGCAAATGAATCAAATTCAGTTGGTTTGGGGAAATTAAAAAAAAATCTGGTAATATTTTAATAGATGTCCTCAAAGAGCCATAAAAGGTAAAAGGACAGGAACTTTTGTAATGCAATAGCAAATTAAAAGGATGACATTAAAAAGAAAAAAATGAAAAAAAAGTATTTATTTTCAGTTTGAAAGATTCCTTTGAGGGGGAAATAAAAAAGGATGTAGGACCATGTGTTTTCAAGACAGACAGAAGTGGCAGTGACATAGTATTCAGCCACTAATATACTTGTAAAGAACTAAAAAGAGGTAGAACTAATCATAAATGTAAATAATATGATACATAATTGGTAAGAATATCCAATTATATTTCAACAACACCATACTTAAAAGTATGAAAGCAAACACCAGACCCACATCTCTCTGAGGTAAAAAAAGGGGGAAATTTTAGTGCAACTACAAGACATTTATCAGCTTAGTCCTCATAAATGCTGTGAATTCTCTGTTTACCACCACATGATTAGAATAAAACCTTAAATTTTATTTTGTTGTGTAGGTCACATCAGAAGATTATAAAAATACTTAAAAAATATTTAAGTGAGTTCACTGTATACAGATCCACTGCAGATATTTAGGAATGATTCTGCTTGGTGGTTCAAACTGGTATGATCACAGGAAGAATTATATTTAGCTTTCTTTATAAAGTTACCAGCAATAAGACTCATAAATACAGGGTTTCTTTTTAAATTTTACTCTGAAATTACATTAATGAATAATTAAGGCAACATTGCTCAGGATGATATTAGGATATAACTGATTGTTTTTCCAGATTACAAGAGGAACAGGCCTCATCACAGTAAAGGATAAGCTTTTCAAAACCAACTGAAAAACCTCAGAACTCTCCTAAAAGCTTACATGCTTTAGAAAAAGCAAATGCTATTGTATCTACCTTTAACATGGGTAAGAGGAAAAAAAAGGCATCTCCTCATGCCAGAAAAATGCAATTCAGAAAATTGCAGAAACTGCATAGCAACCTATCTGGGAAATCCTACCAATGTGTCCAATCTGTGCTTTGTGTCCATTTCTCATGGCAATCTTTTATCTGGGAACAAAGCCACAATTGCTGAAACAGCTCTGTTTGTATAAAGTAACAGCGTGTCCAACAAGCAACAAAGGCTGGTTCAGTTCTCAGAACAAATAACCTGGCTGGCTCCAGATGAGCTTGCTCAAGGAACAGCAACAATGCTTCCCTCCCACACAGAGCTGGGTGCCAGCACTGCCCAGCCACCACTGGGAAACCCAAGGAAACCTGGCCAGAACATCCAGGGGATGGGCCCAGCCCTGGGCTGGCCTGGATAAACAAATCAAAGGTTGTCATATGTAAGTTCACCTCTGATGAGCTGACATTCTAAGTTCTTCACACAGGACTGGCCAGAGCAGTGGTTTTGCTTACCTTGATGATGACATCCAGCGTCAAATATTTCAACTACTACTTACTGTGATAAGCTGATAAATAAGGGAAAGTAAAGTTATAGTTATTATTATTTTTAGGTAGTTAGACACCAAAAAGGATGGTGTATCTTGTTGGTACCCAGAAGAGAATGTATGAATCACATACGAAGAGAATGAGAATATATGACAAAATATGGCAATTGCCACTAATAAGGAATTATGTCATTCTACCTTATTTTTAAAAACAGACTTAAGCACATCAACAATCAGACAATGAATTTATTTGCAGGATACATTTATCATACATAGAAAACAATACTTATTGTTTGGTTAATTAAATAGAGAAAAAAGCAAAACAAAACCACAATACATTATTCAGTGTTCCATATATTTGTTAGCTGACATTTTCAAAATGAAGCTTTCTTTTTTTCCTGTTTTTTAAAAAAACCCCAGATCATGAACAATGCATAGTGGGAACAAAGGGTCTAGAAATCTAACATTCCACAGCTGTGAGTCAGTGTGAAAAATAAGGCCATGTAGAGGGAAAAAAAAACCCCACAGTGAATTTCTAAACAATACATATTCCATTGACAAGCTTCAGATAAGATCAATTGAGTATATGCAATCTAAAAACAAAGCAATGTATGGAAAAGATGAATTTAAAATATTAACCAACAACTTGGTAATAGATTTTCCTGGTGATGGCTTGGAAATAGCCTCCAAACTTTCAACCCAGTATCAATGAAGATCAATTATGCTATGATGCTGCAAAAACCATCCCAGGATGAACATCCAGAGGTGAGAAATACCCAAGTCCATTTTACAAAATAAACTACAACTACCCATGTTACTTATTCAGCATATATTTATCGAAGTAATGGCAAAGTGTTAAGAAAAAAGTATGACCACCAGTCACTGAATGATTCAGTGAAGGGCTGGAAAACATATCTTCCTGCTCTGAAATGTTAATTACAAGTTCTTTTGAGGTTTCATGACAATGTAAATGGAATGAAAGGAATTGCAGTGTCATATCCTGCTCTTTGTTCCTGTCCTTTCACACCAGGTCAGCAGTGTGAAAGTTTCATAAAGCTGCCATGAACTGAAGTCCTTCACTGCCCTTAAACGCTGCCATCTGCTCTTCACACATGGAGTAGATGAGCCCAAGGACCAGGAGACACAGAGCTGCTGCTTTCTGGCAGTCCCCAGTGCAATGTTCCCAAATGCTGCATTGATGCAGGGTGTGTATCCCAGGTAACTCAGTCACATTAAATAACTAATCAATAGAAAGCATCACATGAAATTCAGGATAAAGAGGGTATAAAATATTTGCCAATATTGGATCTTACCTGTGTTAAGACTCAAGATTCCTTACTCACAAAATTACGAGAACAAAGCTGAAGCAAGACTGGTTGTGGAAATTGGTCTGAATGCAGGTGCACATAAAGCATATTTTACAAATAACTACTTATATGTAGAGGTTAACTCACATATTTTTAAAACAATTAAATACAGACTAGGCTATATAAACCTTTATAAGCCTTCTTCATTAGTCATTAGTGATATCCAGATCTGTATGAAAGCTTTGAATTTGTAAGACATACATAATTTATTTTAAAAATATTCCTAAAGGTCACCATTTGACATCATGTAAAATGTATGGGAAGCTTTGGGAACACTGGGATCGCAGATGTGCTAAACTGAACAAAACATTCCTTATTAAAAGAAAGCCGTAACACCCTGACTGCCATGGAGAGTTCTGTCCTGAAAACTTTATTTCTTCAGTATGCTCTACACAGTCTTGTTCATCCCAGCTCTCCAGAACAGCACAAACAGCAGCAGTAAAGAGTGAAGGCTGACCTTTTTTAATTGCCCTGAAAAAGCTCTGTTTACCATGCTTGTAGCTGAGGTTTCATAGAAATAAGAAACATGCTTTAAAAATCAGCTGAACAAAACTCATGCAGCTGTGGTTACATCTGTCCCCATCACTTGTCTTCTGTTAATAAAGAAGTTAAGAATTGCTTTTTGGAAGAAAACATAACTTTCTCTTTTCAAATCCAGAGAAAACCATAGAGATAATTCACAGAGAGGACGAAAAGGAAAACAAAAGCCTACATTGCAGGATATGGAGGATTGCTGTAAGCTATCCCTAAAAAAGCACTAGTCCATCCTATGGCTATGTATGTATCTTTTATACAAATGTATGTGTACACACATATCCACAAATGTAGAATTATCACATTAACTATTAACATGGTTGTCACAGAAACTATTAACATGGTTGTTTCATTCTAAATAAAGAGGATGAGTTAACAAATTTTCCAACATTGGCTCATAATTTGGGATGACTAATCTGCAAGTTTGTCTATACTTTTTCTACTGAAGCCTCTTTCATTTAATTTGTACAGAAGAAAGCTGGTTTTAAATTCCTAAGTTAGGAAAGAGCATGTAACATCCCCCATGCTAAGGAGTTTGCCTTAGTATGACATTTTCATGTAATATCATGCACTATCAGAACATGCTATATAAATATTTGCTGATATAAAAACCAACTTCATTAAAAAAATGTAGAACAATGATTATAATTATGGAATTCTTCTGGAAATTTTCAAACAAAAGCTAAGTATAACATTTCTGAATATTAGACATTACTTTTTCCATCTGATACAGATTTAAAATGCATAGTATATACATAAATAATAGCAGCCATCCAATCTTTAAGAGTGCTGTGTTTTATAGTCTAGTCAGTATG
The DNA here is from genome assembly GCA_013400635.1 of Hypocryptadius cinnamomeus. Lineage (NCBI taxonomy): Eukaryota > Metazoa > Chordata > Aves > Passeriformes > Zosteropidae > Hypocryptadius > Hypocryptadius cinnamomeus. The sequence goes on from VYZP01021209.1 coordinate 31,487, forward strand.
CCCTAAAATTATATTGATGGATTCCGTATTAAAGACTCTGAGGGGCTAATCAGAATAAGATGTAGAAAGATTTAATTTAAAGACTTCCTATTTTTACAAAAACAAAACACACATCAGAAATACTCCAGTAAAAATCCAACACACAAAAATCACTCTGCATTTTTGTGTTTTCTCTTGCTAAATAAATGACCAAAACCCAAGGAAAAATCATCCCAGTAAGTGTATGTATGGAACATGCTTATCAGAATGTAATCCATATGTCAGGATTATAGAGAATGAAATGGACCCACTGAACAACTTCTTCAGAGAGTAGTCCAACCTGACTATTACCTTTGTCTACATTAATCTAAGATGTGCTGGGTCACCACTCATACTCAGTTAGCCTAAAGTCTTGATCTAAAGAACCTGTACATAAAGAACCTAAATCAACCCTTACTCAGGCAAATTTTAGCATGTGGAGAAATGGACTCACGAATTATTTTTAAGCACTTCTAGTACTGTCTCTTCCATACATGATATCCAGGGTCTTTACAGTGCACTAGGGTGTCTGTTTTGCTAAAGCCATGACCAATGTCTTCTCCACCCTCTTCTTCCTTATGAGGTCAGACACAGACTGAAGTTCTACTCAGTAGAACTGTGGCTTTTACTGACTGTGTAAAGTACACTGGCTTTATCTTAGTTTGATAAAAATTCATTTTTTGGTAGCAGGAATAACTAAATAACCAGGAACAGCCTGCCAGCCTCATTATAGCAGATGAAATTTGTGCATGCCAGTTCAGAAGCTTTGGGTTTTCCTAAATCTGTTGCCTACATTTCCACGAGAGGCACTCTGCTAAAGGATTGTTCCAAGCCATTGCAGTCAACATGAATAATGAAATATCAAACTTGACATGTTTTGAAAGGAAATATCCTGTCTTACTAAACTACATTAAAACTTCTAAGTCCAAATTAATTTTTTGCACTGTAGATTGGATGAGGCAGAGAAAAGTGTTATAGAGCCACTGAAAGGAAGAGCTCAGATCAGTAAACAGCCACTGAGGTGAGAGAGCAGTCTGGAACAGTCTCAGAGCCAGGTCTTGTGCAAGGACCAGGCTGCTCCTGTCCTCCTGCCCACTGAGGGATGGCAGAGTGGCTTATCAGAACTGCTACTCTGAAACCTCTCTCTGTTTCCAGGAGTGATTACAAGTTAGAGTTACATGGTGTAGTTTGCTTTTCCTTTCTTGCACTTTGTTTTACTTTTAATGGTCCCCAAAGGGGCCAGCTCACGCTGAACTGAAGGATTCACCCTCTCCTACCAAGACCTGTGCCAATTTGCCTGGGTTGAAATTACTGAAAAGCAGAGGCACAGGCCAGCCACCCCACAGAGGTGAACTTCAAGGGCCCACCCAGCCTGTGGCAGCACTGGAAGGGGATATAAACTAGCCAACAACAAAAAAATAAACATGGTTTCTCATTACTGCTTGCATCATTGTAAGAAAGGAGTGCATCTTAAGTGTGAAAGCTACTGTGCAAAAGTACACATCAGTGGGCAAATGCAAACATCATAGTGCAGCAACACCAGGAATTGGGCTCAGCCCCACTTTGAAATTATCCAGGCTTTCACCTCAAGTGCCAAAAGAATCTATTTTACCTGGTCCTTGATGCTTCAGTACCCCCTTCAGGCCAGGATCTGTGAGCTTAGGCTCCACTTCAGTTCCTGATGGAAAGGCCATTTCTGTAAAGAAACTCTGAGCTGCAGCAGCTCCTCTGTGGAACACTGTATGAGGCAGAAGTTGCAGGGCATTTTTCAAAAATTTTCTATTTCAAATATTTAGGCTCCCAAACCAGAGCATTCTTGTTTAAATATCAGCCTATATTGAGGCAAGGCTCTGACTGAACCTGATTTAGATAATCTAGGTAATATATCACAGGAGGAAAAGACATGAAATATATAAACTTATTTGGTACAAAACATTACAAACCTAAAGAGCTTCAAAGCATGTCAGACATACTTCAGTCAGTAAAACACTGACTGTCCTTCCACTGTTCATTTAAGAACAAGGATATGGTCTATATTCATCTCAGAAAGTAAAGCCAAATGTTTAAATAGTTCAAGTCACAATCATATTCTTCCTCTAAATAATTAATATCTAAGACAAGCTAAATATCTTTGTTAGCTATCTTTGAACAGAATGAATCCTAGCAAAGGAAAATTACCCTTTGAAATACAGAAAACCATCAGTGAGTTACTATACATATTGCATGCATAGCATCAGAAGACAGACACCATAAAAACAATAGGTATCACTTTCAACTGTGAACAGGTAGAATACAGTATTATTTTCTGAGTAAAACACCACAAACATTACATATCACTTAGGAAAACTGTGCACAGCATACTTCAGCACTCAGAAACTAAATTTCAGTTATTTTGTAGCTATTGGTGACAAATATTGCCTTTAAAAAAATTTCAGCTCTGTCTGATAACATACAACTGAAAGTGTAAGCAACACAAATGTGTGGGCTTTGTTATCCTCCCACATGCTTCATTTTTAGCAGACATTGGCACTTCTCATCTACATCCTGAGGACAACATTCTTCCAGTCATTTTGGCCAGGTGAAAAGGAAAGCCACTAACCCAAATGGCTACTCTCTCCCCATTAACACAAGGTAAGCATTTACCCAGCTTTTCCCCATTTTGAGACCAGACTTTAGGGCTTCTTAAAATCCACTTTGGTAGAATACCAGACAAAAAAAAAACAAACCAAGTCACTGAAGACTATGCTGATTGAGAAATGATCAGAGCCCACACAGACAATTATTTAAATTATAAAAAAGACCTGTTTTTTTTTCTCCCACTTTACAAATATTTGGGGCAAAATAATTCCCTTATTTTGACATCTGAATTAATGAAGTCTGATTTTTTCCTATGCAATCTTAAAATGCAATTTCTCAAAAATTAATACAGTGCTTAAACAGTAAATAAAAAGGCTCCTACTTTTTCCTATTAGATTTCCCATGACCACAGGCATGGTGTTATGAAGTTTTAAATTAAAACAGCAACCACCAGTTGATTGTTCTTTCAGTGTCATATTAAGGGAATTATTTCACTCTCAGTACTGGACAAATTTTAAAAGGTAATGGATTCATTATTTCTGTGTACTTTGAGAACTGATGAAAGAATATCCAATGCTCTATCGCGCTGTCACCATCCAAAGTCCCAGTGCAACATTGGCAGCCAAAAGTGCACTACCAGCAAGCAAAATCAAAAAGCCAACAAGCTCTCTGTTTTGCTTTTCTACAATTAGGGAGCTCAGTATGGCTTCCAGGAAGGAATTTAATATCCACTGACCATCCAAAGCAAAGCAAGGTACAGCGTTGATAACTGCCAGTGCTCCTGACAGTGAGATGAGGTACCTGGTTGAATGTAGTTAAGGTTCATTAAAAGTATCTGAGAAAATGTTAAAAAAAAAGTATATTTTAAAAAAAAAGATATGTATTGTATTTCTAGTATGTGGAGAGAGACATACAAAGGTTATTTTTCTAGCTGCCATTCTGTTTCACAGAAATTACACGAGTAAAATTAGTTTTATGCCATAACATACCCACTCAGAGAACTGCCTTTACAGATTTTTATTTTTTAAGAGCTAAGTTTGGATACTTAAACCTGCACTCCTCACAACTTCAGTGAAAACAGGAGACAGCAAAACCACCATCTTCTTTGCTTGCTTTGTGTGGTTTTGGAGGAAGCTTATAGCTCTGACACCATACCTGAACTAAGAAGGTATTCTAGACCCAAGTATGAAATCATGATTAGGAATATTTTCCAAAACACTCCCTAGTAAATGACTAGAATATCATCAGAAATCTGACCTGTCTCTCCTACTTAGCTGTTAGCCAGAAAAGCTGAGTGGATTTCTGTACATGTGTGTGCATGTGAGAATGAGGCACAGGCAGGTAATTTTCACTGCTGGTTAAAGGCCTGCTGACTGCAGTACCTACCTCCATCCTGAAAGGCCAGGAAAGAAGACACAGTCAGAAAACCGCTGGGGCAGTGTGAACCTTGATGTGTTCCCAGGAAACAGGAGCTTATGTGGTACCTTTCCTCTGCTTCTATGGACTTGTTACTAAAGTGAACTACACAGATCAGTTATTCTATAGCCACTCATAAACATTTCAGTTTCTAAGGTTAAGGGTTCCTAAGTTAGCCACATTCAAGTCTACTAATCTATATGTATGTGTATATATATAATCTTGTTCATTAATAAGCAAGAGTTAATTGAATTATCCTGTTTTTTTAACAGCTATTTTCTTTCCTTTTGAAGAAAAAAAAAACCAAAACAAAACTACCATATCCTATTATTTAGTTCAGTATAATGACATAAAAATAATAAAACTCTGATATTGCAAAACTAGCAAGAGCATCTCATTTTTCCTGACTTAAATTCAGGCTTACATTGGCTTTCTTGTCACATCTGTTAAGGCTCACCCTCAAGAGTTTAAAAAAGCACTGACCAAAAATATGCTCTTAAGCACAAGAAAGTGAGAGGTTTCATTTTTAGCCTGGCACATGGACGATAATCAATGCAGAGATGGGATAAAGATGTCAAATCTCTACAGAAATATTTTAGGGCATCTTGTCTAAAAGGACACCCAACTGAAGTTTTGATAGGTCACTAAATTCTGAACAGTTCTATTCTTACCTTAAAAGAACAAACATACTTCAAAGGATACTTGCAAAATGTCTCTATCACCACAGGCAGATCGATACTTAGAAAGTTTTGTCGTGGTACAAAACTGCTGAGACTTACTGAAAATACACAAAGCATGAAAAGTCATTCCAGGGTGATAACATAAGGAATTTTAGATTATAATTTTGCAGAAAAATCACATGTGAAATGACCCTCTTCCAGGAGAAATAATCAATCTCAATAAGGGTTGGATTGGGTTTTTTTGTTATTACAAGAGTGCAGCTATTTTATTTTTCTTAAATGTGGCCACTATCACAGTAAAGGCACTACACAAAGCACAATTAGCATTTCAGTAAAACTAGATCTAAAATACATATTTTCAGGGGCATCTTTTGTCATAAAGACCCCACTGTATGATTCCAGTATTTTTCAAAGAAAAAAGATTATAGTTACCAGACTTTTTCCACATATGCAGTCCATGTGCATACTGTGGGTGCACATGGGTATTTTCGCTGAAGGCCAGAAAAATTTTCTCTGGCAGTACCTGCAGAAGATCCCCCCCAACCTGAGGCTGAGCTCATGGTGTACAGGAGAGAGATAAATGGTCAGCAGAACTTTGGAGATCCTCTGAGAAAGCAAAGGCTATGAGGGGATGACGCTGATTATCAGAGATACAACTGGGAAGTTCTTTGAAACATTCTACGTGTTTTTCCAGCAGTTTTTAATATCAAGGCATTACGGTAAAAAAATAGTTGAACCACAAAAAAGCCCCAAAGATACAATATTTTTTTTCCCTTTTACCTATTCTACACACAGAATTACTCAACTAAATGCAATATTTTATTAAAATACTTTTTTAGTCATATTTTAAAGATTACATTGGTTAACCAAGCAGACACTACAGCCTTCTGCAGCTTGATACAGGGGCTTGCCCCTGTTCAGGTGCAGACCTTGAACTTGGTCTTATTGAACCTCATGAGGGTTCTTTTCAGGTTTGTTCAGGTCCCTCTGGATGGCTTCTCATCCTTCAGGTGTGCCAAGTGCACTGCTCAGCTTGGCATTGTCTGCAGTCTTGTGGAAGGCGTACTTCATCCTGGAGTGGTTAGGCTGTGTCCCAGCCCTTGGGTGGAGCTGCCCTACTGGATGTGCTCCCATGCTTGGGAGGACAGCTTCCCAGGAGCACCCTGAGTTCCATCCCCACACAGGCCCACCCTGGCTGCCCGCTCATTCCAGGGCCATGAGGTCACACAGCCCCACGGTGCTCCAGCAGCTCTCCATGAGCACCCTGAGTGCCATCCCCACACAGCCCTGCCCTGGCTGCACGAGGCCATGAGGTCACAGAGCTCCATGGCACTGCACTGGCCATAAGAACCTACTGCTCAGCCCCCATCCCCAACTGTAGCAGCAGCAGTGTGGTGGAAGGGGGACCATGGCCCTTGTTCACCGTCTTTTCCTCTCCCTCTTCATTCTCTTGATGGTCCTGCATTCCGGGGCTGCCAACTATGCTCCACAGAAATCACAGGAAGCAGGTAAGCTGCCAGCACTGGTCCAGCCTTTCATGGGCTAGGGGTGTCTTCTCACCAATATGTTTTTTCCTCCAGTGCTTTAGTGAGGGTTTCCTCTGTGTGAGCACTCTCCTGTTAAGAGAGTCCCAAGGGTTCATCTCTCCTCCAGAGGCGTTGCACATTGTGCTTGAAGAGTGTTGCGCTGCCAGCCCAGAGGTCCCCAGGTCCTCCTCTGTAGCTCTGGCAATCCACTGACATCTGGCTCCCACGTTGTTACCTGACCCCCATCCAGTGCTTCTGTACACAAAAGCAGAAGATCCTAACACCTCTCTGTGCTTGCTTCTAGCTGACTCTCTAGCAGATTCTCTGGCAGCTTGGAAGAAAGATGGTTTGGAGCTCTTGGGCGAGCCTGGAGCACGTAAGTTCTCAATGTTCCTTCCTTTGAAAGAATAATTATCACTAGTGTGTCAATATCTTACTAATGAGCAATTTTCTTTAAGATGTCGAGGCTGATGGCTTGCAGAACTCTCCAGTCTCCAAGCATATGCATAATCCCACAGGTAAGTTAGTTGGAAGAAAGTGCATTTACCTTTCAATCTTCCTTCCACATCAAATGCAAGTTGTTCATCCCAAGGCCAATGCCAGCCTCTGGCATGGTAGTTGCTGTCCTATCTATGGTCAGCACAGGATGGCTGTGTGGCAGCAGGTCTTTCCCCAGTGCCTACTCTTGCATGTCACATCAGCAACTAAGCTGAAAGTGTGTTAGGTTCAAGACATCTGGATCCCATTGCAGAAACAATGAAAAACAGGAGTCTTGTACAAACATAGCTTCCCCTGCAGCTCCATCCCAGAGCTTGCCCTGAGTACCTAGATGACCAAAGCAGAAAAGTAGCCCTAAGCAGGATCCCTCTCATGAGCTGAGGTCCACATTAGTGTTCTAACTCGTATATTGGGCAAGGAAGCTAGAAGGAACCTCCCCATCCTCCTGCATCCTCCACGCCTGAGCCATGCTGAGGCTTTACCTGTATCTGCTTTTTCGCAGTGCTGCCAAAGTCTGGAGAAAAAAAAAAGAATGCGAAAGCTGGTGAATCTCGTCAAGCAGACCCAAAGCACTCAGGTACTGAGCAGTCCTGCTGGGATCCCTTATGGGGAGACACATCCTGAAGCCTGGGAGTGGCTGCAAGGGGTGCACATGCTGGAGAAAAGGCAGACAGGGAGAGCAAGGCTCAAGTGTCTCCTGCGAAGGCTTGACTCCATCCCCTTGGGGTGTGGGAGCTGGCCCAGAGAGGGAGAGCTGCAGGTGGAACTTCCTGATGAGTTTTTGCCAAAGAAGCGACTGGCCAAGCAGCAGTGCTCCCCACTGTGCTCTCCTCCTGATCATTTGAGTTCCATTCAGAGGGACAACCTGTCCCCAAAGGGTGGGAATATGCCTCCAGGACCAGCACTGGGGGAAAACATATTCTGGTGATATGAAACATGCTTCAAGTTCACGAGTAGTAAACTGGCAGAGGACAGGCTAACACTTTGAATTGCTCTGCAGAAACAACCAAACAAGTTCCTAATGCCCACGACCACACAGAAATTTTCTGTCGAGGAGCAGGCTGTGTGATAGGCATAGTGATAGTCGTGGTTGCCGTGCTAGCTGGGATATTGATGTGTTCTCTCGCAATCTGCTGGTGGCGTGACAGAAAACGGTGAGTCATTGATCCCCTCACAGCTCCTGCTTCCTTCAAAGGCAGCTCACAGCCACAAAGCACTTCCAGTCAGGCTGCTGTGCACCAGCAAGTTAGTGGTTGAAAAACTCTGCTGAGGCTTTTGCAGCTGTCAGTAGCTCTAACGGGCCTCTTATTTTCTGGGTATTCTCTTGGGGAGCCTACTTGGACTGGAGCCAGCTTTTGCTCAAACTGAGCCTGCCCGGACAAGAGTAGCTTGCATGAGTGACAGGCAGAGGCAAAAAACAAAGTCAGGATGAGAAAGAGCGGGGGGTAATATTGCTCTAGAAAGCAAGAGATGCATTGGCACCTCCTGCTGACCAGTGAACCTGCCCGGAGGAGTCCCCCTGCTTGGCGGTGCCTCTGCAAAGGTGTGCCAGCAGCTCCACTCACAGCGGTGAGCCCTGCCAGCTCTGGGCCCTGCCAGCTCTGGGTCCTGCTGTGGAGGACAGTCCCTGTGTCTCACCTGCAGCTTATCCACCTCCTCTCTCCACAGGCATCTCTCTGGAGACCGGCAGGAACGCACCCACCTGATCACACACTCAGACAGCCAGACCAGTTCACCTGAACCTGCCCTGCCACTGCAGTAAACCCACACATCTGATCTACTAAGAACCAAGAACTCAGAAACTCACACATTTAATCCCTGAGCTGTCCCTGTTCCCCTGCCCCTCCTTGGCTGCCCTTAAGCAGCTCTGGGAACTGCCCAGCCCCAGCACCAACAGGAACAGCCCCCTCCACCCCCAGATCTACTGGCCCAGCCCTCTGGACAAAGCTGAAGGTGGGCCTGCCAGGGTAGGGGTTGGGCTGACAGAAACACAACCAACAGCTTCAGGGATTGGCTTTTTGTCTGAATAAAAGGGACAGTCTTCACATAAGTATTTGTATAGTATCAGAATATCCAAAGTTAGAAGGGACTCACAAGGATCATCAAGTCTAACTCCTGGCCCTGCACAGGACATCCCCAGGAGACACACCATGTGCCTGAGAGTATTGTCTAAATGCTGCTCAAACTCTGTCAAACTTGGTTTCGTGACTTGGTTTCTTCTGGGGAGCCTGTTCCACTGCCTGACCACCCTCTAGGTGAAGAGCCTTTTCCTATTATCTGACCTAAACCTCCTCTGGCACAGTTTCAGGCCATTTCCTGGGGTCCTGTCACTGGTCACCAGAGAGAAGAGATCAATGCCTGCCTGTCACTTCCCCTCGTGAGGTTGTAGACCATGATGAAGCTTCCTCCAGGCTGAGGAAGCCAAGTGACCTCAGCTGCTCCTCAAATGGTTTCCTGTCTAGACCCTTCACCACCTTCGTAGCCCTCTTCTGGATGGACTCTAATGGCTTTATATCTTTCTTATATTGTGGTGCCCAAAACTGCCCCCAGCACTTGAGGTGAGGCTGCCCCAGTGCAGAGCAGTGGGACAATCCCCTCCCTTGCCCAGCTGGTGATGCTGCCCCTGATGCCCCAGGACACAGGTGGCCCTTCTGGCTGCCAGGGCACTGCTGGCTCATGTTCAGCTTGCCACTCACCAAGACACTCAGAGTGACTCCACACTCCTGTGGGGCTGCTCTCCAGCCTCACATTACCCAGCTTGTCTGTATGCACAGGTCAAGTGATATCCAAAGCAAACAACTTGTCAAGTTGAAGGCAGGTATCAGAAATCTGATCAAAACTCCTGTTCATGAGCCAAAATAGCAGAATGGCTGAGACAGCCAGTGTATTCAAAGGTTTCAAAAGACACACACTACAAAACACTGTCATTTCAAAGCTTGACTGCCTCTTGACAAACACCTAATGGCCACTGCCATCCTCAACCTGAAATTATGCCTACATTGAGGATGGATCATAGCTCTTCTTCCCTCTTTGTCACAATAAACTGTTGTCACTGACAGCCACCAGACATGGATCTAAACTCCAACCTTGCTGCTGAAGCAAGCTCCAAACACAGAGAAACTATTCAGGAAGTTGCTGGACTGAACTCTACAGACTGTAATATTAAGCAATGAATTTTGTGGTTGTGATGGATCAAACCTAATGGTAGTAGGCAAATCTGTCCTCTGAAGAATAATAAAAGAATTTACAGAAATTGTGCTCTACAGGCTTGTCTTCAAAGACACTGCTGGGAAGAGGTGAACAGCAATGAGACCGGGTGAGAGAAAACAGTCATTGTTTTCCCACTCTAATTAAACAATTCTTTGACCTGGAAATAACATTTCTTTTGTTGGTTCATGCTAGATGGTGTTGGCAAATATTAAGAAAGATTCACAACAGACACAATTTTAATTGGAAGTGACTTGGAGACTAGGTTGACAAAAACAGCTTTTCAAAACTTCTTCATGGGGGAAAGGGCATGTATGCCATGGAGGAGACAGACAGCATGGCATGAGATATTTCTGTGTGGTCTCCTGAAGAACTATATGTGTAATCCTTTAAACCTGGGTTAAAAGCAATGAAGGACCATCCTCAGTTATAAGGGTAAACAAGCATGGAAATAATGGCTGTACCAGAAAGACTTTCACCATGGATTATGGCTGTTGTTGCTCATAAACAAGCCCAAAGCCAGGAAGTGCCTTTTTTTTTATTTCAAAAGACTTGGATGCAACAGGAGACTGGTCAAGCTTGAGGAAATGATCTCTAGGTAAGTTCCATCTTCTTGTTGTGAAGAAAATCTTAGAGTTTTTGGTCTGTGATGGGTAAGAATAACACTTAGGGATATGATGTTTCCCCAAGCAGTGTGAATTCCTAATATAAATCTTAGTCACCAGATTCTTCCCAACCAACAAGGGCCAGAGAAGGAAGCAAAAATGTTGCAGTATTAGAAATTACATGAGGGAATAAAACCCCTCATACAAAATAAAGAAGAAATGCTGCAAATTTGCATGGCAGTACTGACAGGGCCCTCCATTTCAACCTTACTTATCAACTGTCCAACAGAGGAAGGGACTCTACAACATAACTGGCCTGCAATAGGAAGAGTTTAAAAGACTTAATACCATGTGTATTGAACAGACAGTCTGAATTTATACTGGATAACATTAGATACTTTTTACAGAAAGAATGCTAATTAAGAGCATTAATGTGTCTGTCCCAAACAACATGCACTCCTAATCATTCTTCTGTTTTAGTTTTGGCCAAATCTCCATCCCTATAAGTTCACTGAGGATTATAATTCTTTAAAGTTTTGCTATTTTTAAATACTGGAAAAAAGTGGTATATATAGCCTCTGTATCAACAAAAATATTTTTGCTAGGATGTTTTAATTTGAGGCAACAGAAAGACTTAATAGAAATAAACTGCAGAGACTATTTCTTCTAAGCAGCTAATATAGATATATATTTTTTAAAAATCTGTCATCTGGAAGTTATCTTCAAATGAAAATATGAAATAATTACTACTTTTCCATAAATCAGGACTACCATGACAACAATACAAGCCTAAGCAGAAAATAATACATGCAAAATTTTAGAATGTTATTCAAACATTGCTTTAGTGACATTTCTTGAGAAAGTATAGTCACAGTACACACTAGTACTACAACTCCCATATTATGTTGTGCATTAAATACAGCACCATTCTAAAAAGTAATGTTTCCTGCAGGCAAAAAGATCACACTAAAGAATAAGATATTTCATTAAAACATATTCCTATTTCAAAGCTCACACAGTAGAGGAAGAAATTATTTTCTTTTTTTAACTGTAAAAAGCAGTTACCACATTCCAATCAGTCACATTTGGGGAAAAAAAAAAACCCACACCAAACCTGTTGGCCTCAGCCAGTCCTGTACAGTGCAATGCTAAGCCTGAAATATTTAAAAGTTGTTTCACTGGAATGAAACTCTACAATGGCACAGCAGACTGCCTGCTACCAAAGCCAGCATCCTATCATTTTGGTCTAGTGTTTTTCCAAAGGGAGCATAAGAGCATAGATTACATTTGCAGCAAAGCTGGTAATAAAATTAAACTTCTAGCTTTCAAATGAATACATTCAGTGCACAATTCCAAGGGTAAACCACTTTAAAATTCTACTCCTACATATGTATGCAAACAGTATTTTTACAAAATAACTTCTTAAAGAAGAACTACCCTTTTAAAGGCAATAACATTCTTTTCTGACTTCTGAAAGACTAGCAGGTTCGATTCTTCTGCAGAATTACTGCAGTGGGAAACACCAATGAAAACTCCATTGCTCCAATGTATTGAAAAGGAAACAACATCAATTGTTCTTCAGTACCAATAGTTTGTGTTGTTAAAGACCAAGAAAAGGAATTCTGAAAATAATGAAATAAAACTCTATTCTTTAAATACGTTGCTGCGTTTGAAATAATATCATCAGATACAGTAGTGTGTGTTGGTAACACACAAGTGAAAAATGTTTTCCTCTTAAATGGTATAAGGCCAGAAGTAACAAATGAAGAGATCATATTTTGGGCTTAAATTAGAGTATATTATAAAAAAAGTTGAAATAAGTAACTCCTCAGAGAGTATCAAATTACCAGTATGGAAAAATAAAGACTGATAGATTAACTGAAAATATGGTATCCAAGAATGTTAATGGATTTACACCACCAGATTCCCTCACTGTTTCTAAAACTCTTTTGGACTTAATTCCAGTACTTATTCAGAAAAGTACAATGCCTTCCTAAGGAGATACTTCCTAGGTAGTACTTCTAAAATCACCCCAAGAATTTCAGCTGTCTGTGAGGAACAGATACATTCCTCACAGGAAGGGATAGTAATTTAACACTTCAAATTTCTTAAAGCCCATCTGCAGCTAATTTTCACAATCCCACTCAAGCTATCAAGGAGGATGTTGAAGAATTTGTTCATTCTTTCCATACTCACTTCAGGAGCAGAATGACTTTTCATTTATGTAAGATGCCCGAAGAAGAGTCACAGTGAACTTCAAAGAAAGGAACTAAAATTTTATATGTTACTTAATTTAGGGCAGCCAAATGAAAAAATAAATCAGGAAAAAACCATGTTGTGATAACACTTGTGGCTTAGTAGTCACGGGAATCTGTCACAGACACTTGGATATTAGGTGTGATTTAAGAAGTCATGCTAATATTCCAGGCAAGGTGCTGGAGCAAGGTGCCCTAGAGATTTTACAATAGCATTTTGAGACATTTATGTGCTAGGAAAATGCAGGCACCTGGTTCCTATGACTAACCTGAATAAGATCTGTTCCAGAAATAGCCCTTTCATAGTTTTCTGACAAAACAACCATCTCATATCACACATGGTTTCTATTACCTTCATAACTCATTGCACTGTGAACATTTTATTTTAGGTCTGAGTAGTCCATATCTCTCCACTGGCTGTAACAAGAAATGGATTCTGCTTTAAACAAATTAACTAAGAAGCACTCCAAGACCTTATTTAAGCAGGCAGGCGAAGGAAACCATATTAGAGATTGTTTTGCTAAACTTTAAATAAATAATACCAACCTGTGTACTGAAGATGCATGGGGTGTCCTACATAGAGCATGTCAATATGGGGTGGATGCTTTACCCTGATTAGCCTCGTTTGGTTCTCCAAAGAAGGAGTCACACAAAAGCTTGGAACAAAGTCCTTATGGCAGTCCATGTTGGTTCGACAAACTTTGCTGGCTTCAATAACTTTTCGTGCTGGCAGACAGGCATACTGCAAAGGGCATTTAAAATCATCATGAAAGGTAAAGGTAAGCTATTTTCCAGCAGATCAAAATAAAAGAAACAAAAAATTCCTTTTTAAGCAAAGAAATGCCTCACTGATATAAGCCCATTAAGAGCTAAAATCTGATTTTTTCCCCTAGTTTTTGTTGTGAAATCCTGACGAATCTCTACCTGATGCACATTCAACCTGTCATTCCATATTCTGTAGCGTGGAAGAGAGGGTATGTACATATACCAAAATAAAAGCAAACTATTTCTAGCAAAGTACACATATACACAACAAAAAATCGTGGCATCTAAACATAGGTCAGTGATTTCTAATGGACAGAGCTCATATCAACATCCTAGTGACTTACCTGTTCAAGATGAAGTTTTAGCAAATAAACCAACAAACCTACCTGGTGTGTGGTAGCTAAGAAACCGTTCTCAACTAAGATGAACACAGGACTCAATGCACTGCTGTGCCCCAACCCCTGCCTATAACACTCTTCCACTCTCTATGTCTGACAGACCAGATCTTTCTTGCTCCCCACGGGCCAAAGACAGTACAGCAGAAGGGAACAGGAAATTAGTTTTGCCCTTCATGTCTCTCAGAAAATCTCGGTTACACTTTTCCTTTTGTTCTAAAAATAGAAGCAAGGAATCATAATCTGCTATTTGCCTTAGGAGGAAAAGCAAAAGTAATTTCTACCTTCTCAGCCTGATCATTGCATTCCCCATAATGCATGAGTGTCAGACCCTCACCATTAACCTTGATACAAATTCCTTTTACTCTGAGGGAGAAGACACACTTTCAAAAACTGCTGCATAGCACTGCAAAGACCATTTAGAAAATGTTCAAAACTCACAGCCAGTCTAGGAACACTTGAAAGTCACAAGGTCTCAAGCTTCCTGATGCTTTTATTTCTTCCCTGTTCATAAGTAGCAACTACAAGCTTAAGAATGCCCAGGCTCAACAGGATGTGATTTATCAAATCTTGCTGCCACTGCTATATTTCAAATGAACCACTGGAATGTTTTCAGCTCTTAATGGTTAAATACCCTGGAGTGGGAAGTTTACCACTGTAGAAACTGTAAACATAGCAGATTTGGAAAAAATTTATTTGAATTTCTTTGGGTATTTATCACTAGAGTCAGAACAATAACAAACTGGTATGTGTAGAAAAGTTTACACAGTTCATTCATGTGTTCTTCTGCTTGTAAAGAACCAACAGAAATATTCCATCACTGTCAGTATGGAACACATATTTTAAAAAACATTGATGTATTTTCATAGAAACATAGAATGGCTTGGGTTGGAAGGGACCTTAAAGATATCCCATTCCAACCCCAGTCATGGGCAGGGACTTCCCCTAGACCAGGTTGCTCAGAGCTCTATCCAGCCTGGCCTTGAACATTTCCAGGGATGGGGCATCCACAGCTCTTCTGGGCAGCCTGTGCCAGTGGCTCAGTATCCTCACAGTAAAGAATTTCTTCCTAATGTCTAATTTAAACCTGCCCTCTTTCAGTTTAAAGCCATTCCCCCTTGTCCTATCACTATATGACCCTGTGAAAAGTTTCTCCCCAGCTTTCTTGTAGCCCCTTTAGGCACTGGAATGCTGCTAAACCCTTTTATAAGAGAGTAAGGCAAAATCCTACTGAGAAACTTTGGTTCTATATGACAAAAAAAATCAACATAGTGAAAAAAGATTCAAGTATGGGCCCCTATTTTGAGAAACTGGGCAATCTCTAGAACCTTCTCTTGCATATTTTTATTTAAATTTAGGGAGCAGCACTGCTGGCTTCAGACAAAATAACTGAACAGACAGTTCAGGGCTTTGCTTTCCCTGTAGGGCTGAATACTTTAGAAGACTGAAATACCAAAATAAGCAATTTTGACTTCTTCTCAAAAGTTGTTTTTTCTCACCAGTATTGTGCATCCAGAATTCTGAAAATGACTGAGGAGTCTTTCTGCCTAAAGAAATGAGGTGTCTAAGATTTTTTATGATTCTTCCAGAGACCCCCTGTTTGATTATGGGAAAAATCGTAAATGATATTTTGTGAGTTTTTTAAGCTGTAACTGGGAAAACAGCATACATGCACACCTTTATTACGAACTGTAGATATTATTAAACCCTTGAGTATGCTGTATAGGTGTGGGCAAATATTACTAATTTAATATTTAAAAAAATTAGATTTATCAAAGAGAATTAGCAGTTTAAGTAACTTACCAGATGGCTGTCCAACTTATTGCTGTATGAAAAGCAAATGTCCGTGAGGCTGTTGTTACTACAACATTCAACTGTGCCATCAAGTCTTCTGTAAACTAAAGAATATAGGCATAGAGCAAATAATCAATAATATTTGCTGAAAAAATTAGTCTCTGAATGAAGTAAAACTATTATTACTATCATTAATTACCCTGCAGCCTTCAAGAATTACACTAATTCACAGTCTAGCTGAGGCTCAGTCACAACTACAAACAAAGCTTCACCACCAACATGTGAATGTCCCATGATTTCAGTCACGTCACATACTGATTTTTTCACTTTTATAAATCTCCTTGAGATACTGGGGATCTACCACTGTATTATTTTGAGTATTACAAGTTGCGAAACACTTTTATATCCATTGCCCCTAACTTGCACCAATATTTGGCATAGAAATTTGTTAGCTACTACTGTACTGATTTCACTGGCTGGCTATGGAAATGGCCAAGACTCAAAACATACTTTTCACATCATGAAAGCTTTCCAAGCCTTGAAGGCTGCATTAGTGAACAAATGATGTTTTAAACCACAATTTAACTAGTCTGGTAAAGAACCTTTGTATAATATATGCTCTTGAAATTAATTAAGCCTTACTTGCTGTCCAGCTTAAACACACACAGATGCAGAAGAATGGTCATGGTAAGGATCTGTATCACAGCAACTGCAGTCCCTTCCCAGGCAGATCAAGCCTGTGATACTGGCTGCTGATTTATCACTGCATAACCTGCAATCCAC